>PVKA01015925.1:0-30722 GCA_004027165.1 Ctenomys sociabilis
TTTCTCTCTCTCTCTCTATATATATATATATATAAAACTTTATATAATATATATATTATATATTATATATAATTATATATATATAATATATTATATTTATATTATATAATTATATATATAATATATTATATTTATATTATATTTATATATATAAATATTATATTTATATTATATTTATATATATAATATATTGTATTATATATAATATATATAATTATAAATATATATATATTTACTCTGGTGGCCCTGCAGGCCCCACCAGCCCCACCCCTGGGGGCACACTGAGCCTGAGATGAGTCCCAGAGTGGTGGGCACGCCTGTAATCTCAGTGCTGGGGAAGCTGAAAACAGGAGGACCACTATGAGTTGGAGATGTGTAGTGAGACCCTGTACCAAATACATAAATAAATACACACACATGTATATATGCATATATACATGTGTGTGTGTGTATATAGATATGTGTATATATATATATATATGTATGTTATATTATAACATACATATATATATTATATATAATATATATAATTATAAATATATATATTTATAATTATATATATTATATATTATATATATATATATATATATAATTTTTTTTTCAGTTGACTTCATTGGGAACTTGCTTTTGATTATTTTGCAACTCCTGGTTTACTGAGATGTATAAAGCAAAGTTTCCTCATATGTGAAGATCTCAGCCCACTGCCTCAACATCCTTTGTTCCTTCCCATTTGACAAAGCTAACGAATGACTCTCGCAGAAGTGTGATGAACCTACTTTAGAAAATCCTAAATATTGCCTACTAAACATCACTAGCATTGTAGACCATGCCTTTATAAATCATGGAGAATTGGTTTGTCACCCATTTAAATAGTTATTACAGATAGTTATTACAGCTGTTTATATTCTAAGCACAGCATTCTGATTTATAGTGGAATAAGTTAGGAAGACTTCAAGTTTCTATTTTTTGTTGTTGTTGTTGTTTTTTAATGAGTGATTTTCAATTTCTTTCTGTTATAGTGTCTTCTTGTTATAGCTTAGAAAGTTATATTGTGGCTTCCGGGTTTTTACTTTGATCTGAAGGGCTTTGTTCATTTTCAGACACGTGGGTGGTTACTTGTGAGCTATAATCAATATCATGCCACTCTGTTGAGAGCAAATAATAGAAGTCATATTTAATCTTTAAAATAATCAGAATTGTTTGAGCTTTCAGAAAATACAAGGCTTAAAAGAAAAAAAGATCATGGTTATGATAATTTGAAAAAAATCTAGGTTTCAGTTTTAAATTCTATTTCTGGAGCCATTTCTCTAAAGATTATGCCCCTCCTTGTTTGGTGTTGAGTAAATTTAATTTATTTTTGCTTCATAGTGCTTTGATTTTCAGAATTATTGCTTTTGCAAAAAAGTTAAAATTATAATATTCCTAACATTTATCTTGTAAGATGCCAGGGGCATTTACATATTTAAAGCCTTTCTATTATTCAGGATGAGTGTAGAAATCTTGGTTAATTTTAGACTTCATGAAGCTACACATGTCTGTTAATAATTTAAGTAGCTATTAAATAAATAGAAATAATATGTACAAGTCTAAAGTAGATAGAAAAAAAAAATAAAAACCAATCCAAGAAACAATAAAAATAAATGGAGAAAAATGAAAAAATTCAAAAATGCCTACATATATAAATTACAAAGTGAGTTTCTAGAAACAAATCTTCATATATCAGTAAATACAGTTAATATGAATGTACTCAGTTTGCCAGCTAAAAGACAGAGGCAGCCAAATCCCTTTGGCACTGCTGTACTAAATGAAAGGTTCTATGAGGAAATATAAAGCAAAAAGTAATATAATAAAAGAAGCCAAATCTGTTCTATGATAAAAAAGACAGATGTTAGGCAAAAATATTAAGAAACCATATAATATTTCTATGTCACTATAAAATATTTGTATTTGCTCTATATAAAACAATACAATTTTTTAATTAAAAGCAAAAAAGTTAAAACTTGCAGGTGTCTTAAGAACATGGACTCAAAATGTGAAAAAACAAATTGGTATAACAATGAGCAAATTCTGAAAAATCTATGTCATGGAAAGAGTTTATAATAAATTCATCATAGTAACTATGAAACATGGGAGATTTGAATAGCATAGTTCACTACATTGAAGATATATTGAATTTCAGCCTATAACCATTTTTTAAGTACATTAATAATAATAATAATGACAAAATTGATTACTACCATAAAAAAGTCAACAAACTTTAGAGTATGAGTATCTATGATAGACTACTATTCACTTTTACAAAGAAAGGAAATTTTTACACATAATATGGTACAGACAGACCTTGAAGTCATTAGATTAATTGAGAGAAACCAAAAAAAAAAAAAAAAAAGATGAAAAATTTTACAAATATTAGACACAGAAAATGCTTAGGGAATGAAATACTATAATAAGCCAGCAAATATATAAATAGAAACAATCTCATAGTAAGCAAGAAAATTCACAATAAAACTATCATATAATGTTTAATTTCTTAAACTGGATGTCATGCATGTTCATTCTGATGATGTTTTTCTCATATATGAATGCATTTTAATAAGCTTGCAATGTTCATTAATTAGGAAGAGATAGAAAAATGGCTACACAGAAGCACACAGTACTCATCCACCCCTGAAAAGAACCATGTCGAAGTGAGTGTTTGTGTTTGTCAGCTTTTCCTCATGGTGACAAAAATGACTTCTAGGAGGAAAGGCTGTTTGGGCTCCTGGCTTTAGAGGTTCCATTGTCAGCTGGCTCCATAACTCTTAAGGTAGTGGCATGGTGGGAACATCAGAGCACAGGGCACCAGGAAGGAAGCTGTTTGCCTGATAGCAGCCAGAGAACAGAGAGGGAAAGAGCCAAGGAGGAAGAGGCTGAGGACCAAGTATAGCCTCCAAAATTATACCCTCTTAATCAAATTCATTCTCTATGCTCTGTGTCCTGTTTCCATCACTCAGCAAGAATGCCACCAAAATCTGATACCACTAGTGGCTTACTCATCGATGAAGTTAGAGCCTTCATTATCTAAGCCCTTCCCTAAAGCCCATCAGAAACTAAGTCTTTAACACAATGAATCTTCTAGGGGACACATTACAAACTATAATAGTGATTGTGGAAGAACACTAGAATCAACAAGAGAAAAATGGAAGCTTTATACCATCCAGAGCCCTGGGAAAACAGCATAGTAAGAGAAATGAAATATCTGAGCAGCTACTGGCCTGGCTCCATAACAGAAGAATAAGGAATTTCCCTTCAGAAGGACTAAAGGTGAGAGGGCTCTAGGAGGCTCCATCAGTGCAGACACTGGTGATCCTAGCAACTAAGTTGTACAACCTTTACAAGCTTGCACCCAACTAGGTAAGTAGATAGCTGAGAAATCTACAGTCAGCTAACTTTTAAAGTTGGTTTCACTTAATTTCCCAGAGAACTCCCAAGGTGCTATAGCCAAGAGTCATCAAGAAAAGACCTATTGTTTATTTTGACTGCTCTAGGGGTCAGAGTCTGGCATATTTTCATCTCTGGGGCTCCACAGACTTCCCATTGCACTGACCTAACAAGTGAATCTTGGTTAAACAGAAAGGCTCTTATACAAAACCACTGAGAGCATTGTTCTGTGGGGCATGGGTATTGCCATATGGAGGGGAACAGAGGGCACCACCCTCAAAAGCTGAGGATGAGACCAAGTGAGTGGCCAGGAATGTGTGGCTCCACACCAGTGTCAAGCCTAAAAGCAGTGATTCCCGTGGTCTCTGCCATCTTTTTCTTCAGCACTGCCCGTGAGTACCTCACTCACAAAGTAGTCTGTGCTTCCACTGTCCACAGCCATCCACAGGAACATGCTGGAGTGATTTTGAACAATTTCGTGGCTCTGACTGACCTGCTTAGAGGGCACAGAGCCTGAACCATCTGGAAAGAAACTACCCACTGCTAGCCATGTTCTCTCCACTGATCTCAGGAATACCAGATGGGGGAATTTCACTTGAATCCACCCATGACCCACTTTAGCTCCATCCCTGGTAGGCATGGAGGGAATAAAAGCTGCAGCCATAGTGCTGTACTCCTGTGCACACACCTAGGAGGCAGGAGAATGCTGAAATCCCGCTTCTAGTTGGGCAAACCCATAACAGCATTATACAGAAGCACTAAAAATCCTGCTTCCATTCTCCTATGCAGGTTCCAACATGGATCATCCTATACTCTGTTCACACACTTGTGACAAAGCTGGGAATGAATACCACAGAATGGGAACTGATTCCTGTCCCTACTACCTGAAGGACCTGAAACACTTAAGGCCTCATGCCACTATGTGTGAAGCCACTGGCAGAGACCCTTACAAGTAAAGAGACAGTATCAGCAGTACCTGAGGAAACCCTAGTCACCCACTAGGAGACACTACTCCCTCTGTAGGAATAGCCACATCAGGTACACCTTACATTCTCTGCTGTCTGCACCACAGCTCTCTTAGGGGTCAGAATGTCTTCATTCTTGCATGCTCTGCAAACAGTGGGCTTTTATAGTTCTGATATTCAGTGTGCTCAAACTCACTAGTCACAGATGAAAAAACTGAAGATGCTACACTGTGGTACCTGGAGGGAAATAAACTCAACATTGCACTAAGAATAGATGCTCAAAAACATGTCTAGGAGAAAATCAGTTTTCAATAAAAGTGGTAGAGATATTTAGTCTACCAGGTGTGCAAATTTAAAATAGGAACACATGAAATTTGAAAGAGATAATATAAGCCTCCAAAATATAACTGTTAATAGAGATAGTAGGACCATGGAAATAGCTTGGGGTCTAAGTGTCTATCTGGCAAGCGCAAGGATCTGGGTTCCATCCCTGGTATCTTATGCCATACTGTGCCATGACAGTCACTGAAATCTGGCTTGGTGGTGTATGTCTGTAATCTCAGCACGGGGGAGGCTGAGACAGGAGGATCACTATGAGTCAGAGCTGTGCAGCAAGACCCTATACCAAATAAGTAAAAAAGATTTTAAGAAATTACAATCAGATTTGATAGACAAAATGCCTTATACATAATTTAAAATAATTATTGCTAATTATCTCAGATCGAATAAAATGCTGAACAGCAGTTAAATGAAAATTGGAAGAAGATGCAGTGCAAAATGAGATTTCTATCAAAGACATAGATTTTGAAAGAGAACCAACTGCAATCTTGGAAATGAAGAGCTCAATGGAAGCCCTCAGCCACAAACTAGAAGTTTGAAAATGTGTCCTTTAAAATATAACATGCACATAAAAAAAAAAGTTAAGGAAGCATTTCAGACTCCTATGACATCTTTACAAAATCAGCTATGTGTATCACACCTTTACAAAATCATGTCTGAAGAGGAAGAAGTGAAGGCTAACAGAAAAAAGTTTTTTGTGAAGTAACAGTAGAAAACTTTTGTATTTATGAGAAGTACATGGCTGTCCACACACAGGAGGCTAACAAATCTCCAAATAAAGTTCACAGGAGGATTCTTCATTTTGACATATTATAAAATATCAAAAATATAGAACAAATGGCTGGGGAGATAGCTCAGTTAAAAAGCACTTTCCTGGCAAGCGCAAGGGCCTGAGTCAATCCCTAGCTCCGCAAATAAATAAATAAATAAATAAATGAATGAATGAATGAATGAATGAATAAATTTTATATATATATATATATATATATATATATATATATATATATATATATATATCAAACCAAGAATTTCAAATCTGCAAGAGAAAAGCATAGTTATATTTCAGTGCAACTCCTTTAGACCATCATTAGATCTTTCAGTGGAAACCCTACAACACAGTAGGGTATGCAGTGATGCATGTCAAGTCCTGAATGAAAATAATTGACAAAATTACTAGTTCTACTTAAGCCATCCTTCAGAAATGAAGAAGAAATAAAAACTTTTTAAGGCAAGCTATCAGAAAAGTCTTACCAAAGAAACTTAGCAGGAAAATAAAAATCATGAAAGATAATATGAAAGGATAAATGCTGTTAGAAGAGTTAAAACAAAAAGAAAAAAAATATAAAAGAATCAAATATAAGCAATACAGTAACCCATAAAGCATCAAACATGAAACAAGAAATACTGAGAGCATCTAGAAGAGAAATGATGCAGAATTTCATAAATTTCAAAAGTAATACTGAATAAAAATAGATTTAATTCTCCAATTAAAACATACATGTTAAATACACATTGCTCTCAGCTGCACATGTCATGTTCTCCTAAATAAACCACATACTGAAATCTAACCAATTAGGGTGAAATTACAGAAGGCCCTACAGAAAATCAGCAGAGTATCTACACCTACTTTGAAACTTTGTACTCTAATAAGATGGAAAATACAGAAGAAATTGACAGATTTATAAGTGCATATAGCTGGGGAGATAGCTTGACTGTGTAAATACCTGACTGGCAAGCACAAAAACCTGGGTTCAATCCCTGGTACCCTATGTCAAGCTAGCCCAGCACCAAGCAAGCACCAAAATCAGGTATGGTGGTGCATGCCTGTAATCCCAGCACTGGCGAAGCTGAGACAAGAGGATAACTATGAGTCTGAGCTGTGTAGCAAGGCTCTGTACCAAATAAATAAATGAATATATAACTAAATGATTTAAATACATATAAATTACCAAAACTTAATCAAGAAGATATGAATCCTAAAGAAATCAATATCAATCAATGAAATTGAAGATACAATTAAAAATCTATAAACAATAAAAGCCCAAGCCCTAATGAATTCACTGCTGAATTTTACAGGAAATTTAGAAAACATCTAAATTTCTACTACTTCTCACACTCTTTATTGAAACAAAGAGAAACAATATTCCAAAATTAATTCTTGGAAACAAGCATTACCCTGAGAATACCAAAACCAGAGAAGTACACAACTAAGAAAGAGAACTACAGGACAATCTTCCTAATGGAAACAGATGTCCAAATCCTTAATAAGATACTGGCAAGCAGAGTGCAGCAAATTTTCAAGAAGATTATACATCATGACAAAATAGGATTCATCCCAGAGATGTAGGGATGGTTCAACACACATAAATCAATATATACATTACCAGAGCCAGAGACAAAAATTATATGATCATTACAATTGATGCAAGAAAAGTTGTGACAAAATCCAATACCCCTTTATGATGGAATAGCCTTTATCTCAATCTGATAAAAACCATCTATGACAAAACAATAGCCCACATCATACTAAATGGATAAAAACTGAAAACTTTCAATCTAAAATCTAGAAGAAGACAAGGACATCCACAGTCACCATTTATATTGAACATAGTCATAGAAACAGCCAAAGCAATGAGATAAGAGACAGAAATAAAAAAGAATAAGGATAGTAAAGGAAGGAATGAAATCAGATGACATAATATTCTACATAGAAGGCCTGAAAAATTTCACTAAAAGGCTTCTGGATTTAATAACCAAATTCAGTAGCATAGCTGGATGCAAAGTCAATGCTCAAAACAAAAATCAGTAGCATTCCTGTACACTAATAACAAACTCACCGAGAAAGAAATTAGGGAAAAAGCACCTTTCACAGTAACATCCAAAATAAGAGGAAATACCCAGGAATCAGTTTAAGGAAGATATATGAGACTTCTATATTGAAAACTACAGTACTCTGAAAAAGGAGATTGAAATAGATACCAGAAAATGAAAAGATATCTTTTGCTGTTTGTCAGGAAGAACCAATCTAATGAAGATGACCATACTTCTCAGATTATTATACAGATTCGATGTCATTCCAGTTTAAATTCCAATAGCATATCTCACATAATTAGAGAAAACAATCTTAAAAATTGAAGAAATCTTAAAAACGGAAGATAAATTTCAAATACATGATCAAATAATGCATCTCAAGAATTTATAAAAATCAAGAGTAAGTCAACCCCAACATTAGAAAAAATAATATAAATTAGAACATAAATAAATGAAAGAATACAAGATACAATAGAAAATATCAATAAATCAAGAGGTTGTTTCTTTGATAAGCAAAATTGACAAATCTTCAGCTAGACTAACAAAGTTAAAGGAGAGAAGAGCCATTACAATGGGTGCCACTGAAATACAAAGCATCATTAGGGATTGTTTTGAGAAACATATGGCAACAAATTGGAAAATTCAGAAGTGAAAACATTCTGGATACCTATGACCTAAAACACCAGAACCAAGATGACATTTTTAAAACTAGAATACACATATAGCAAGCAATGATACTGAATCAGTAATAAAAAGTTTCCCAAAAATGAAAAGCCAAGGACTGCATACATTTACTGCTGAATTTTGCTAAAATTTTAAGCAACTATTAGTATTAATTTTCAAATACTTGATATCATTTATAGGGATAGAAAACTCTTCCAAACTTTTCCTATAGTGCCAGCATTGTTCTGTTATCAAAACCTGACAAGGATACACACACACACACACACACACACACACACACAAAACCCAAATTATAGAATGATAGGCTTTTTTCCACACAGATGCAAAAATCCTCAACAAAATAATAGCAATTTGGTTCAACACCACATCAAAAAATTACATGATCATCAAATAGGTTTCATTCCTGAGACATAAGGACAGTTCAAGACACATACATAGCATATTACAAAAGGAGAATGAACAGATACAGAGAAGCAGTTGATAAAAATTCAGTCTTTGGGAGTTGGGGAGATGGCTCAGTAGAATAAGTGCTTCCCTGGCAAGCACAAGGTTCTGAGTTCAATCCCCGGTTCCACAAAGAAAAAAAAAATTCAGTCTTTGCATGGTAAAATACCAGAATAAATTAGCTATAAAAGGATCATACCTAAATATTTTAAGGTGATAAATGACAAACCCAGAGCCAACATGTGGATGCACTGAAAGCATCTCTTCTAAGAGTATGTGCAAGACACATGTATTTACTTTCATACCTCTTATTCAATTATTGCTCCAAATTTTAGCCAAAGCGACAAGTAAGACAAAGAAATCAAAGGCCTACAAATAGGAAAGGAAAACGTCAAATTATCTCCATTTGCAGATGGTATACACAGAAAAACCAAAAACCTTTATGAAAAGATTAGAAGAATAGATAAGAGGGCTGGTGAGATAGCTCAGTGGACTAAGTGTCTGCTTTGGCAAGCACAGGGACTACGGCTTGATCTTTGTCACTACATGCCATGCCAATCCTGCCTCCAGAGCACTTTGAGCTGGTGTGATGGCACACACCTGTGATACCAGCACTGGGTAGGCCGAAAAAAGGAAGATCATTATGAGTCTGAGCTGTTTAGTGAGATCTTGTACCAACTACATTAAAAAAAAGAATGGATAAGCAAATTTAACAAAGCATGGGATAGAAAATAAACAAAAAATCAGTTGCTTTCCCCATCAACAATAAAATTATTGAGAAAGAAATAATGAATGCATTCCCATCCACAATAGCCACACATAAAATAAGGAAAACTATACTAGGAGTAAATGTAACTCAGGAATTGAAAGATTTCTCCAGTGAAAATTATAAAACTCAAGGAATTGAAGGTTGTAATACAAGGCTGTGAGAACTCTCATGTTCAGAGATTGGAAGCATTAATATTCTTAAAATAGCCAAAGAAATCTGCAGATTCCATGCATTTCTCATATGAAGAGGAATCAGATCTCACACGTTACTTTCTAGGTAACATATTCAAAACAGTATGGTTCTTGCAAAGAGACACATATTTGCAAGGGTGACCAAAATGTATGGAGAATGTTTAAAGGAAAAAGTAAAAAAACTTACACAGTAAAAGACAGAGTGATGAGTAAAGTATGTGCAAAACAAGGGGAATTAATGGCATCATCCAATTTATTCACTCAATTGAATGCAGTGCAATTCTAGTTCTTCCAGAAAATCAAGATGACCACAAAAGGTAAACTTTTTGAGCTAGTTCAGGCATCAAGGTGGCCATGACTGCACAACTAAAGACATGTATGAAAGAGGATTTCCATAATGGCTTCAGAAAATGATAAAAAGGATTGATAAGTACATTTGAAGAGAAAGGGAGTCTTCTGAGGAAGATTAGCAGCAACATATCTTTTTAAACATTCACTTTGCTTTTTAATTTTTTCAATAATACAAAATGGTAAAAAAATAGAAATGATATAAAATTTCATTAAAAGATGTAGTAGGAATTTGACAATGGTTGTTGTATTGCATGGTGTTATCTTCAGATTAGTTGTTTAGGTCACCAGATAGAAACCTGCAAAATTGGTTTTAAAAAAACTTATGAGATGCCAGACATGCAGAAAACCCAATACTATTATGCACTCCTGGACTTTGGAATATTTTGCTGAACTCACACACCTATAATATTTAAATGACAAAACTAAACAAAAAAGGGGATACAATTGATCATTTTGTATCTATTAATTTAAAGTAGTTAAGATAGATATACAGCTACATTCTCTGAATTCAATGAATAGAGGGATCTGTTTTAATAGTGTTTGTAAATAGAATATCATGTCTGCATCTTGTACAACAAACACTAAAAAAACGATATGCAGTGTATTAATTATTGAAACTGTCCTAATTTGATTTGAAACTGTCTCATTACTATTTATTTTTCAATAAAATCATGCAAAAAAGTTATGAGAAATTAAAAAGAAGAAGAAAAAAATTGAAACAAAATTTTAAGCACTAACTGCTCCTTTCAATAGACCAGCAGAAATCAGCAGGACAGTTACCTAAATTATCCCACACATATTCACAGTATTTTTATCTCATACATCAGTGGAAACCCTTACAACTTATTTTCAACAAAGGTGACACTTCAATGAGAAAAAGATTTTTTTCATTCTTCCACTATTAAAGATTTTTCAATATATATGACTGGGAGAACTGTATAACTTCAACCAAAGAGTAAAACTGAAGCCAATCCTCATGCCACACATTCAACTTAATTCCAAATAGATGCTAGACTCATGGTAATATCTGAAAGTGTAGAATTCTCAAGCTAAAACTAGGAGTGAATAGTTTTAGAAAACCAAAAAGCATAAGGAACCAAAACTAATATAAAAATTAGATTCCAGTGAAGTTAAAAGCCTTTGTCCCTCAAAAAATATAGTCGAAGGAAAAGATAATTCACAAGCCAGAAATATCTGAAGATAAAAGACTTACATAGGGAATGTAGAAAGTTTTCTAATAACTCAGGAATCAGTAATAAAAAGAAAATCAAATTAAAATGGGTAGTTTCTGAATAGACATGTCTCTTAAAAATACCGAGCAAATGAAAATATTTCCTCACGTTTTTAGCCATTAAAGTTTTGCCAATTAAAATCACAGAGATAAAGCATCACATGGATGAGACTGGTTTATTAGAAAGAAATATTGTCAAGTGCTGGGGAAGATGTGGAGAAACTGTAACTTTCATATATTGCTGATGAGAAAATAAAATATTATAACCACTTTGAAAAACAGCCAGTAACTCTTCCTAAAGTTGAATGTAAAGTTGCTATATGAATCAACTTCAGCAATATTCATGTCCTGAAAAGTATTTTTGCACAAAAATGTATGCATGAGTATTCATAGCACTAGAAATCATGATAATCCACAGTATAAATGATTCCAGTTTCCATCAGTTGAATGGATAAATAAAATATGGTATATCCATATAATAAAGTATTTTCTAGCCATTAAAAAAGGAAAGAAGTACTGATTCTACACTATGCACAAACCTTGAAAACATGCAGAGGGAAGGAAGTTACAAGAGCCCACATAGGAAACAATTCAACATATAATCTATGAAAACTGGACATATTTAAGATTAGGGACTGTGTTGGGTTGTGAGGGATATGTGAACTTAATACTAATTGATATGGAGCTTCTTTTGGTGGTGGTGAAGTGTTCTAAATTTGGCTACAGAGATGATACATGTGTATGTTGATTATACTGAAAATCTATGAATTACACACCAAACTAAATGAAGAATTATATTTCAATAGAGCCTCCAAATTGATGTTTTTATCATATTTCTAAAAGTTCATTTTTTAATTAAAAATGATATTTATGTTAAAATCATGTATCTCAATTTTATTTAATCTTAATTCAGTACTTTGTGTGTATTTTATAACATAATACACTGATACATTAGTATATTTATATACTTGCATGTATGTTTTTATAATTTTTGTGTCTGTGTAATTAGAAACATACTCATGCCAAAGTATTTATGCTGAAGTATTCTTTGCTTGTGATAAAAGTAGACTGATGCATACAAATTGGAGGGTGAATCTGGTTTAATTCACTGTTGAGGATAGCCTCAATTTCCATACTCAAAAGAAGAAATAAAAATTGAAAGGTATAACAGACACAATTAAATGGAAAGTAACAATTCAAGGATTAAACAACAAAGAGAGAGAAAGGAGAAAAGTTAGGTAATAAGGTAGGGGTAAAACCATACATGTATATTTATATAAGATGGCTGAGGTAACTGTCCTAAGAATTTCTATTGCGTTTTTGAAAATAGCAGTTAATGGGTAGAAATCTTCTCCATGCTGATATCTGTGAACTAAGCAACTACATTGAGGACAGCGATGTACTAAAACCATAATTGAAATACCTGTTATTTTGGTCTTCTAAATGTGTACTGTTTCTAATGTCATATCAACTAGTACTATACTCTAAAGTAAATCTTTTAGAATGTAATAAAAGAAAATGAGAGAGAATAAAAATTTAAGATTTCTTAAAAGCATGTGGTAATATTCAATCATATCTCCCATCTTGCATAACTATATCTGTTATCTGAGGAACTAGTTGAAGATAAAACTAGATAATATATCAATCACTGTTAATCAGTTATTTTTGTTTTAAAAAATCTGTAATGTATGTATTGTTATATGTCACCCTGTTTCTGTCTTTGCTTTTGTTTTTCTTGCTCTTGTTTTTATTTTTCCAAATAAAAAAAATTATAAAAAAATTGGAAGATGACACATTCCTTCTGTATTAAAAATTTAAGAAGTTAAATGGTCTTTCAGCAAATGTGAGGATGTTTGTTATTACTTCATTCTCATGGCAATGGCAACATTTCTGAATTCTAGTGTGCACGAGGAGCTGGATTCAATAGCAGTGGAATGTGCTCACTACTACTGTGTTTTCTGCCATTGTTCTTTTCACTGCCTAGCAATGTCCCATGTAGCAGAGGAGGTGAAATCTTCAGGGAGAAGAAATGCTGTATCCTACATATTCAGTGGTCCCTTTCAGTAAGTACAAGGTACTTCTTCCTTCCAGAGTTTATATTCCATACATGAATTTTTACCATATTTTTCATGTCAGCAAAGGCAATATATATGTGTGTGCAGTACACACACACACACACACACACACACGCACGCACACACTAAAAAGAAGTAAAATTTTTACTGTATCCTATCCTCATGTACACATCTTGAGGACTCCATAAACAACGATGAAACTCACAAGGCAGGGGTGTGGGTAACTGAATCCTACAGAACTTTTGGGTCAGGCATCTACCAGAGGGAATCGGACTGAAGAGAAACTGCAGTTATCTGTGTGTACAGAGAGAGAACGTGTAGGAGTCAGTTAACCCATGATTCTGGATTAAGGGTTGAGAGCTCTTTTTTCCTAATACTGTATTGAATTACTGTGAAGCTGAATTTGTTTGACAATATTGTTGCTCAACTGGGTAAAATATTGGTAAAAGTTACCACCCTTTGGACAGAGTTTACAAGTAGCTGAGGTATAACTGCATATATATCCTGGTATAAGAAGTCCTGGAGAAACAAATTATTGCTTTGATTGCACTATGCACTCATATCTCTGAAGAGATGGTTGATTTAGAAATGTTTAAGATCCAGCTAGTGGAGAACTGTTGGAATATGAGCCCTTTAAATCGATGGAAAATTTGCACCACTATTGAATACAAAAGGAACCACATTCACATTTTTAAATTAAGTAAGTGACTAGTCCACAATGACTAATTTCTTTCACAATAGAAATGTTTAAAAAACAAGGGATATTTTTATTTCTTCAATTGCTTTTTCAGCTTCTACATTTTTAAAAATTGCCTGTAGAAAAAAAAGAAGTTCAAGAGAACAGATTGAAATTATTTTAATTTTGTAACTGCCTAGAGGAAGATGAAATTATACAATGGCCTCAAGTAGCATCTTCTGTCTGGTTGGTAGCCAGTGGACAGAACAGGAAGAACAATAGAGCTCTGGGCTAGAAATAATAGCCTCAAGATAAAGGAGGAAAGAAGGGGTTTTGTTTGAATATGATGAATCTCTTGAACATTTCCTTTATTTCTCCCTTTTGATAATTACACTGCAGATATAAAATAAATCATAATGAGAGAAATGACAAGCAATATAAATCATTGCTATTTAAGACACATGAATTGGATAGATTTATCTTGAATAAATGTTCTCAGCCTGGGATCCGTGGGAGAATCCTAGTGAATATAAAACTCCTGAAGCTGTTTGCCTAATTGTAAGAAAATATGCACCTGTGAGGTTTTCTGATGACAGCCCATGGCTTTCATCAAGGGGGTCATTAATTTAAAAGAATAATATGAAGCGCAGCTCTAAGAAAAAAAATTAAATGGCCCTAATAAAGGCCCACTAATTACAACTTCTAGGTTTCTTTGTTAACAGTTTTAACATTGATAGGAGGTCATGACAGAGTTTTGAAACCCCTGGATTCAGTTATGAAATGGCCAAGTAAGTAGGATCAGAACTCTTGCAGAATCAAGTATTAAGCCTCACACCCTTTCAGCTTCAGAAAGAATATTACTCAACATAGGAGATCATGGGTATTCCACTGCTTGTCTCTAGATCCAATTTGTACACAAATTAACAACCATGTCACATTCAAGCTAATGTTTGAGTTTATTTCTGTCTCACTCTTTTTCCTAAAGCGTGTTTGCATCAAAGGCATGATATTTCAAGTCTCCTTTGTTACTGAAATAGAAGCCAGTTGCTGATAGAACCCTGCTAAATGTTAGGCTCACAAAAAAAAAAAGACAAAGTGAAGAGGCCATTGTTTAATCTGTTTTTGTTTTAGCTTGACCACAAGCATACTCTTTAAAAAGAGCACTTTCCTTTTAAAATGATCAAGTATCTGGGGATGCACACAGCTCTACCCTAGCATGTTAAGAAATATCTTAAATAAATGCTTGTCACTGGAGATCAGAGTTTAAAACTGCTTACTTCCTCCATAATCATATATTTAACAGTGCAGTATATGATTTTGCACTGCAATACTTTGGCTGTGAAGAGTTTAACACAATACATCTTAAAATACTGTAATTGTGGAAGGGAAGCATTTTTAAGGATTTCCTCAAGGTTAAAAACAAATGTCATAAGTAAAGCACTTGAAATTTCAAATAATTCTGTAATTGTTGATTCTAGTTGAATTAATTAATCATTCACTTTATTATTAATTTTTGCAGGGTCTCACTACGCAGCTCAGACTCGTAGTGGTCCTCCTGATTTCTGCCTCCCTAGTGCTGGGATTACAGGCACACACCACCACACCCGGACTCCATTGCTGGCTCAGCACACCTAGGAACAGTGCCAGGGATCAAACTGTGGCTCATGTGCTTACCTAAGCAAATGCTTAATCCATTGAGATGTATCGCCAGCCCTACTTTATAAATTTATTAATGTGCTGTGTTGGAAAGTAGAAGATATAAACTTAAACAAAATAGAACCATTCTTCCAAAGGTAGCTGACAGGAGAATAAGGAAGGCAAATGTGCATCAAAGCTGCATGCAAGAATGGTGAAACAGCATGAGGAGGGCCCGTGGAGGGAAAGTTCTGTGTTCTAATTTGAGAGCCATCAAGAAAGTTGATCTAAGCTAGGAGTGGTGGCATACATGTGCCATCCCAGTGCTATGGGACGCTGAAGGAAGAGGATCGCAAGTTCAAGTCTAGCCCAGGAAACTTGGTGATTTAGCAAGGCCCTGGATCACAAAAAAATAAAAAGTAAGAAAAAATTTAAAGGGCTAGGGATGAATGGCTGCACAGAGAGAGAGAGACAGACAGACAGACAGACAGACAGACAGACAGACAGAGACAGAGAAAGTTTCCTCTGGGGAAGAGATATTTCAGCCAAAAGATGAAGAATGACAAAGGTTTAGTTTGGCAAACAGAGCAGCAGGAAGAATGGTTTATATGCAGGGAACACTGTCTAGAATTGACTCTCTTGGGTGGTAAGGAATGCTGTCGGTACCACAGAAAGAGGCAGGACAGCATGGTCCCCATAGTGAGAGGGGCAATTGGCGCAAGCCAGGGAGAAGAGGTAGGTGGGAGAAGGCTGTGTGGTGCTTTTGCCCTGTCCAAAGGCTGAATCTCATCCCTGGTTCTGGCAAAAAAGGAAAAAAAAAAAAAAAAAAAGCTGAATCTCAGCCCTAAGAGAAATGGGAAGTTAATGAACAGTTTTTGCCTCCAGGAGTTTGGACCTGGAGACTGCACATTAATAGAGCTGCAAAGGCTATATCAAGTAACCAACATTTGTGACCTCGCACATTTCATTTTTTTTTGCCTCTCTATATATGTTCTAATGATTAGCTTCTGAAATATATCTTGTAGTTAGTCTCATGCTTTGATAATTTTTGGCATCTAACCTATGCTTATAAAATTTACACAGCTTAAATAACAGCCCATAGTAACAAAAGTTGTGCAGATAATGCTAAATGATCTCATTAATCGCTATAATCTGTTCCTATGTATCAATAAACTAAATCTTATTTTATTCACTTCTCACAATTATTTTTAGGCATTGTCCTCATTGAATAGGTACATGCAATCCGAAGTCCTGCACACACATTCCCTTGCTTTAGTGGGATTCACTTCAGCAATCCCACTTTAGTGGGATTCATAAAGAACGAAGAGATAACATGGTTAGGCAATGCTCAAAAATTTAGATGCAAGTCTTCCCTGGTACTGTATTAATAGTACCAAAGAAGATTCAGTTCCTCGTAGAATAAATAGAAACAAAATAAATCTCTCTAAAATAGTTTCAGGCTAACATGAATAAATTCTTTGATTAAAAAGTTAATTCAGTTTCCTTAAACATTTTTATGATGCACATATTATGATTTCTAAAGCATCAAAATTGCTTTTAAAAACTATGTTTTCATGTCTAAAAATGTGCAATAAATATATTTAAGATGTTTATCACCAAAGTCAACTAGTTTTTATTTCTAACTTATTTATTTCTAATGAATCTGCAATACTTAATGTTCACTGTCATTATTTTCTATTTACCTGGTGATTCATTTATTTATTCACTATTTGAGTAAGTATTAAAATATTCTTATATAGATAAGAACTAAATTTATTATTGGTGGTATCTGGGATTTAACATCATACATTTAGGGCCACAGAGATAACTCAGCAGTCTAAGCACCTGCCTGGGCAAGCTCAAGGACCTGGGTTCAATCCCCAGTACTACATGCCATGTGGGTCCTGTCTCAGGGAATGCCAAACTGCCACCAAGATTGAGTGTGGTGGCACATGCTTGTCATCTAAGTGCTGGGCAGGCTAAAACAGGAGGATCACTGTGAGTCTGAGCTGCGTAGTGAGACCCTGTACCAAATACATAAAGTTTAAAGGAAAATAAAAAAATAAATCATGCATTTAGTAAAAAGTAACTGTTTGTACTTATTAACAGACATTAGAGGCAGTTTTGTTAAGTGCAGGCCTGGGAGACATGGCCTTCTACAACCGCATGTGGTTATTTTTCTGTTTTCCAATAATTCTGCAGACGAGAGCTCACTATTTCTCTGAGGCAAAGAGTTTCAACTAAGGTGGATGGAGAAAACTGTGGTAATAAATTAAACAGGAGAAAAAAAATTAACATCTTTTTTTTTTGGCCAGCTCAGCCAGCCCTGAGTGTGGGGCTGGCTGTCTTGCAGAGATGGGGAGTGAACCTTAGTACCCTGCACCTGCCTAAGCTTGCCTAAGAAGGTGCTTTAGATCACTGAGCTATCTCGCCGGCTCTGAATGTTTTGTTAATGAACCATCTTTAGGAGTTTTAACTTCACCTTGCAGACAATGAGGAATCACTGATATGTTTAAAGAAGTGAAACACATGGTTGTATCTGCATTTAAGGAACAATCAGTGCACCTCATCTTAATCGAACTATGATCCCTACACTGGTTGAATGCCAAACAGATAATGAGCAGTCAGTGGCATAGGGGAGCCACATAGCTTTTAACCTGCTACCAGCAGAATGTCTCTCTTGGACATCCTATTGGTTAAGATGAGTATGGTTTGTATTTGTTTTGTAGATTGCTTTTACTAAAGGAATGAAGAGGAATTTTGTTGAGAAACAAGACAAGAGATGGAATAATAGGGAATGAAAAAATACCAAACAAATCTGCTCTATGCTGAGTTCCATTGAATGGTTGTATGAGCCTCAAGACAGACCAAAGGTGAGAGAGCTATTTTCATATGCCAGAGCTTAAGTACTGATCTTTGTACATCTGCTGCCAAAATAGAATAGAGTTTGAAGGACAACTTTTTATTTTTGGCAGAAAATATCACTGAGGACCCAGGATACAAAGCTCACTGGCACCCTGGGAACTGTAAAGCTCTGAGGAGCTGGGAGGCAGCAGCAACTCTATAGCAGCATGGTGGTGGGTGTGGCAGCTCACAGGAGGGGGGAGCAGCTGCCGTGTGCATGGATTCATTTCTAACAATGCAAGACTCCCCCAACGAATAGAAAAAGTATGAGAGGCCATGAATCAGCTTGGGTTCCAGAGTTACTGTGAGGGGATTGCTCACAGTCAACAACAGAAGGCTGGCAGTCAACACTCATATGAATCTATTTGTAACCACTGAGCAACCACAGAAGTCAAAAGTAAACCAAGGAGTCAGGCTACCAGCAACAGGCAGGAAAGGCATCAGCAATCCAGTTGGCAACTGCTACTATGGCACTTGGAGAAAGGGAGGTGGACCCATGAGATACTTAAACTCCTGGCAACCAGTTAAATTGGAAGATACATTGCTACTCTCTCTACCTGGGGGTAATGAGGAGCCACTTGCTTAGCTTTTCTTTCCCCTTTCCTGAGGACTGAACTCACTCTACCACTAAGCTGTATCTCTATTGCTTTGCTTGTTTAGTGAGACAGAGTCTCACTAAATCGCCCACTCTTTCTTGGAACTTACAATTCTCCTCAGCCTCCAGAGTGGCTGAGATTATGGGCAAATGGCTTTACTTAAAACCCGAAGCCTTAAGTTTCTCCAATTCTTGAATTTTTAAAGTTTGAATAACAATATTATCATATAGAACTTTTTGTCAACATTAAGTGATATGACCCACTTAACATAATTAACACATCATAAGACATATTCTAACAACTCAGAGATATTAACAGTTGTTCTATCTGCAGAGAATATTCATATAATGTGAAAAGCAAATTGTTAATTTGAGGAAGTCATAATCTGCAAACAAATTTGAAATGTGTTACATTATTTAGTTTATCATTCACATTGATTTATCTGTACAAATACGTACAATTAGTTAGTCTTTATCACTGAATAGCAAAATAACTCCATGTGCTTCTTGTGACATAACTCAAGTGCTTCCCTTGTTAGGGGCAGAGCATATAAAATTTCACTTTGCTCATTAAAGAACATCTGATATGGATTCAATTCCGAGATATGAGTGCCAGCCATCTGTTAAGATGAAGAGATGTATTATATAGGCACTCTCCCCAATATGCTGAATGTTGATAAGCCAATATTCTGAATATTTAATTTTTGGGGGCTTTGATTATGCATGAATGTTTTTTCTTAATAGGATATGTATGTGTATACTATGCATGTGTTCGCTTATATCTGTGTGTGTATATTTTATGTACATGTAGGTGTATATAAGGGTGTGGTATAATTATCTTGAACTTGTGTTCAAGATTTCAAAGAATTAAACATATAAAAAGTAGTAGAAGATGTGACATGCAAACATTACAATCACAAATATTTGAAATCGTTCTTCAGTGACATTTCTTAAGAGACATTTTTTTGTTTAAGTGTTCACAATTATATTCCCTAATCACACAGGCAAACATATAATATTTTTATATGTTTTTATTTGTATTTTAGTACAAAGTCTACAGGGTCTCACTGTGTAGATTGGAATTGTAGTGATGTGCCTGTGTTCAGCCTCCAAAGGACAGGGATTATAGCGGTGAGTCACCATGCCCAGTCTCAATTGCCATCCCAGCATGCCTATGAAACATGGCATGGCATGGTATGCCCAGGATCAAACCCTAGCTAGCCACTGTGCTCTGCCTAAGCATGTGCTTTAATCTGCTAAGCTATTTGGCCAGCAATATTTGTTGACTAGATAAATTAAGCCATAGTATTTGAACCTTTTAAAATGCTCAGATATGTTCTTAAATTTTACTCTAGTTCTTAAAAATATTTATTAAGTAGACAAAATTTAATCCATTTTCAATGGTAAAATAACTATATGATGTGAATATCAATTCATAGAACATAGAGTAATTAAACATCTAGATTGAAAACAAGGCCTAGTGTTCTTTCCATTTAGCTGGGAGTCTGTTTTAAGCTCCAGGTTATTTTCTGAGTAGTATTTCAAATAACATGCAGTAGTTGCTTGGTGCCCATGTGGGATTGGTGCCCCTCAGATATAGAAACCTGGGGATGCTCAAGGTTATTATACAAAATGGTAGTTGCATATAATCCTCATGCATTCTCTTTATTTCTGTTACTTATAGAACTAGTGGAATGTAAATGCCCTATAAATATATAGTTGTTACCCTATACCATTCAGGTGATACTGATAGGAACATGTATCCAGACACATTTAATAGAGGCACAATTTTTAAAGGAAACATATTTTTGATCATATATTGGAGGAATCTCTGGATATAAGCCTGGGAGCAGAGAACTGACAGTACATGCAAAGAATACCTGACGTGTCCCATCATTCTTGCCCCTTTCTGAAGCAGTTCTGGAAGGCTTCTTCAAGTCTTTATGAGGTGTGATCAAAAATACCATGCATGCTGCTGCTTAATGCCATTCCATGGAAAAATGTCACAGAGTGTCCTCATTTATCTTACTCACCAGATCTGGCACAGTGGGACTTCTGTGCCAGAACTCATAAGGAGCAGGAGAGGCAAACATTTTGAATCAATTCAGGATGCTAAAGCAGCCTCAACAATGCAACGAAAGACAAAAATGAACTTCCAGAACTGCTTCAGAAAGTGGCATGAACAATGGGACACACGTGTTCCAAGCAAGGGGCAGTCTTTTGAGGGGGATTTACAGCCATGTGCCTTTTACTGCAATAATATTTGCAATTGAAACATTCACTGTGTTTTTAGATTTCATGGTGTGTGTGTGTGTGTGTGTGTGTGTGTGTGTGTGTGTGTAAAGAAAAGTGGGAGAGTTATATAATCCATACAATTGTTGCTTTTATTTATTTATTTATTTATTTGAGTGCTTCAGGGTACCACATCCAACAGCAGCTGTGCTTTCATTGTCCCATGGCTATACTAGTAGGCGGACCTGGCAGAGTCCCCAACTCCCTGTACTTCTAACTCCCCTGGCACTCTATCCTAAGCTTTTCCTTTCCACAGCCCAACCACAGTCTGAGCTTCTCCTTGTTAAAGTTCTCTCACTCCCTCTTCCCTATCGTATAGGCTTTCAGATTTTTTGTGACTCCCACTCCCTCAAATCCTCTTTGGCTTCACTTCTCTTCCCTCCCAGTGCAACTTCTAGCTTTTGTCACCTCAGGCACTGATAACAGTGTGTCTGCGGGGTGTCATGTTGAAGGCTCCTATGCTCAGTCTTGCTGTTTCTGCAAAATCTGAAAGCTATGACCAGGATCACTGCTTTAACTAATATCACAGTGTGCTGCTAGAGAAAGCATCAGTCTGTACAAATGGGTGCCCTTTGTTAAAAATTCAGTCTTCAGCCAGAGGGAGCTCTCAACACAGCTGGGCAACCTGCATGTCCCAAGCCTTCCTCCTCCGTTCTTTCCCTCAGCAGCCCTCCCAAATCCCCATCATTCTCTGTAAACCCTTGACCCCACTCAGCAAATGACCTCACCTTTTACTTCACAAAGGAAATAGAGGCCAACAGACAGCAACTCCCTCGACTTCCTGCCCCTCCTCTACCCTCTTATCAGCACCCCGATCCATCCTTACCTCTTTTCCTCATTTTTCAATTGAAGTGATGTCTCCCCTCTTAGCTAAGGCTAATCCCACCACCTGTGATCTGGATTCCATCCCTCCAGCTCCCTCAGGGAGGTGCTCCATCAATCACCACGGTCCTGTATCTTCAACCTCTGGCACTGCACCAGCTCTTTCTCCTCAACATACAAAAACGCTCTCCTCGCTTCCAACTCAAATACAAGATAATGCGCACACAGGCACGCACACACACGCACACACACATGCTCCTTTTCCCTTGTTGTATCCCCTTCAAGTTATTGCCAAAACTTTTCTGTTCTTTGTCTTCCGATATTTTGGAATTTTAACTTTTCACTTCTCTTTCCTATAAAAACATTGGGTATTGTACCTTATCAGTTTGCATATTAGTCTATTCACATACAGTGATCATTTTCCCACAGTCTGAAATAGCTCTTAAAAACATACCTGATTGTAATCATTTATTATTTTAATTTATTTGTAACAATTGAAATATATCCTTTAGTAAACTGCTAGACAGGCTTAATTTTTTTTCTTCTACAAATAATCACAAGCACCCTGAAGACAAACCCAGACTCATTCTCTTCCCATTCTCTTCTCTGACCAGGGCAATCTATCTTCCATCATATCTAAGACCTCATTTAATAATTGAGATTTCACACCTGGAAGTAACTGGTGACATCTTTCCCAATGTGAAAGACACTCTTCTGCATCTATCTTGCTCACAGCTGCCGATTCTCTCTCTGATTCCCGTGCCATCCACCCTTCTTGCTCCTCCTACATCTCCTTTGCAGGCTCTCCTCCCGGGCTAACATGGAACATCTGGCTTTCCTGGAGCTCCACCCTAGCTCTTGGCACTATTTTACACTTTCTTGCCGGGGGCAACCAATTCCTCATACTTCACTCATATGCTGCTGGTTCCCAGCCTGCATACCAGGACGAGGTCAGTTCCCTGGGGAACTCTTGGCCTTGCTGTCCCGTCTGTCATGTGCTCTGAATCCCTCTCCTTGTGTAAGCCATCATGGCATCTTGACTCTCCTGTCATGCATCACCTTCTAGGACATGACTGGCTTACTTGTTCATCTTTTTCCAGCCTTCTCCCCTGCAGCATTATTAACATTCTAGGACAAAGACATGCTGCTATGGAACTCTGTCCTATATTTTGTAGGGTGGTAGTAACATCCTTTACTAAAACTCATTGGATGCAGTAGAAACCCATGCTAATTGTGAAAATTTAAAAAGGAATATTTTTAAGTATTACTAAATATTCCTTGGAGACACAATTTTCACAAACTGAGAAACAATAGTATTAGCTTGTGATTTTTGCCAGCATAGGACCTGTGTGTTCACTACTTTTTGTCCATTTGTTTATCAACCCAGTCTAGTGTTGCATATAATTTACATAAAATAAAGAATGGGATGAATACAAAGAAAAATTGGGAAGCAAATAAGAAATTGTGCAAATAAGCAGTTTATCAAACTAAAATATTCAGTTGTATTCAGATTTAGTGGTCAATTATTTAGTAAATTTCATATTACAAGTAAGTTTTCTTGATCCATAGTGGGTAATAAAATTCAACAAAGTCCTTCACCTCAGGGAGCTTTAGTTTTGCAGGCAAGAAATGAATCAGGCATGCAATTAACATGCACATGGAGGCTTATTGCATAAGTGAAATATTGAGGTTTGCTGTGGCAATCTGGAAATTTTATTGCTGCCCAAGGAAAAGAAACAAAAAAAGAGAAGGCTTTCAGAAGCAACAGACACCTTACGGCATGCAAACAAAGCACCAGGTCAGTGTGAAGGAAAAGTAAGATGGGGTGTTTTGAAGTCATGTGACATATTCAAGTATGAGGGTCAGACTCTGAAGTCTTCAAGGACCTGAGTCTACTCACACATTCATGAGATTATTCCTTTCGGTTGCAGATCCATTTCACTACTGAGTACCTATGCGTATGTTTTGTTCCAGTTAAATACAGTATAATGTCCAGAGGTCTAAGGCAGTTTATAAACTATTCAGTTCTTAAACATGGATATGTTTCAATTAATAATTGGATTGAAAATGTGAACCCATGTGGTTATTAGATCTGAATAAAGGTATGAAATTAGGCCCTATAATCTAGCCCACTGATGTAGGGTGGGGACAGAATTTTGTACCAAAAGGGTCAATTGACAATGTCTAGGGGGATGTGTGTGTGTGTGTGTGTTATCCACATTGGTATGGTAGGGAAGAGGCACTACTAGTAAGTGGAGGGAAAAATACTGTAAAATGCAGGAAAGCCCCACAACAAAAACTTACTAGATGTTGATTTAGTACTTTGATGTTTTATTTATCCGGTGTATAAATATGAGAAAACCTCTCTCATCAGATATTTTAAAGTTAAATTTAATTTTTCTTTAGGTATTGAACCCACTGGCAAATTAAAATTTTGGATACTTGATTTTATCCTTGCTCTGAATCCTATGAGTGTCCCATTGTTGAAGCACTGGAAGGAATAGAATCCCAAGGCAGGAGCAGGGAAGAATGTGATTTCAGGATGTTCAGTGGCTGCCCAAGGACACAACTGTCAGTGAGGAGACTCCAAACATACAAATTCAGTTAAGGGGGCAGAAACATTGCTTGATATTTTGAAGAGAAAATAGATTGCAGCATGGCTTTATTTAGCAAATGGAGGAATGCTAAAACTTGAAGTCATAAAAGGAAAGGGGATGCCACACTATCTCTAGTATTTCTAAACAAGCAAAGACAAGAATCCTACAAAGGTAACAAGTTATATATTAAGACATTTATGAGCAAAAGCAGAGGCAGCACCCAAGCCCTGCCTCTGTGACTGTAAGCCTCTCTTTCTGCACATAAGCCCAGGTAAACACTGCCATGTCCACGACTATGGGAAGGCCAACCAGAGTGCCCAGTACTTCTGAGCTCTGATTATGGCCACAGACACTCTCAGGACATTGAGATCCAACAGACAATACTTGCATGGTAGAATTCAGGTACCCTCTTTGTTTTGAGGTAATGGTTTTGATATCATTATTCTCCAAGCCACCTTCCTCCATCCCAAAAGTGGCAGGTATGCCTCATTTATTAAGGCAAGGGCTTGGCCTAGAGTCTCATGGAAGCACAGTGAAGAAAGACACTAAAATTTGAGATAGTCTGAATATGTGATTGTGTTATAGGAGAGAAACAGAAAAATGTAGGCAGAGATTCACTGTTCATGCTCTCCTTATTCTTCATGGAAGAGAAGCATAAGAAAGCCAGAGTGCCCAGGACACTGGGAGAACAGTATGTCTCACATTTTTTTTTCCTTTTATTTTTCCCCTTTGGATTCCTCTGTAAATGTGCTACAGTAGTTCAAGTTCACTAAGTCTAAATCAAATGGGTGATATTAGAACATACAATAAGAAATATGGCAA
The DNA here is from genome assembly GCA_004027165.1 of Ctenomys sociabilis. Lineage (NCBI taxonomy): Eukaryota > Metazoa > Chordata > Mammalia > Rodentia > Ctenomyidae > Ctenomys > Ctenomys sociabilis. The sequence continues at coordinate 25,624 of PVKA01015925.1, forward strand.
TTGTGCCTCTCACTAGAAAAATGGATGCCGAATTTACAAAGAAATGCAAACTTTTTCTAATGTGTCTTTCTTGTTAATTATCACTTATTAATTTTCTCTGTCAGCAATCCACCAATGAGTTTTTACCCATATTGAAATGTTCTTATTTATGTAATTTTATTACAAAAATTAATTATTTCGGAGGAACTGTCCTTTCTGATATATGAATTTGATGGAAACAGGAAATCATGGAAATAATTACATAACACCTTAATAAATATCACACTTCTTTAAATTTGGTTTCCTCTGAGCTTCTGTTAAAAATGGAATACATCTGAAATATTGTTTTATATAAAATAAACATTGTAAAATCGTAATTGTATTTCTTTATAAGATAGTAATACAAGTCCCAGAGTGTCTTATCTTTGACTAGATTTGGAAAATTTTAGGAAAAGAATAAAATGAAGGCCACTACAACAGAAGTTATTTACCATAACGTACTTGATATTTTTCTGAATTCTTACATCACTTAAGTACATTTAGGTTTTGCATAGTATGTGTGGATTTCAAAATATGTAATTGTCATTCAAGTAGAAAACGTCTAGTATTCCGACAAGACATGAGGACAGAAAAGATCCTGTTGCTCTACGCCTGTAGCAGGCCATATACGTCTTATAAATGGATGTTTGAAGTTAGGCAACAATTTGCAAAATGTGAGACAATACCACAGTCATGGTTACAAAGAGTAAAATGTGAGTGGAGATTTTGGTCAACATCAGAGTAAAATGTTAATTCTAATTGTTCTGAGAAGTTGTCCTAGATGGCTGACAGGCTTGTTATGGTGCAGATTTCCAACCTGCCACCTTCCATATGGGGACTTCATCCTGTGATGGTACCCAGACACACCCTTTTCTCAGTCTCACCTTTTTAGTCCTAATTAATTTGTCTCTGTGTTCTCTCAGGCTAGCACTGTAGCTGTACTAGCACATATTTTGATTCCGACCCAACAAAGTAGTAAGCCATCCAATGTGTAATGAAAAGTTAAACTGCAGTCCCAGACACAGAAAGCTGTATATGCAGCATCCCTGGAGTTGTGAAGATGGACAGGCACAGGTTTCCACTCTCCCAACCCACCATTTTCTGGAGGTGCTGAATGCCACTGTGTAGCCACAAACTCCTTCAAGGTTTTGGCCTTTGTACTTTGAGCCTTCATTATGATCCCTTGGTGTCTTTTGCTTGGAGTAATAATAAGCAGTAGGGCCAGAGCAATCTAGGTGCTAGGCTACAAGAAAATCTGGCAGGTGTCTGAAGAAGGCAAGCAGAAAAAAGAGAGAAGATGGGTCTGGCACGGGCACTGGTTACCTGGGCCATAACACACACTCCACACCACACACACAATGAATCTCCCTCCTTGCTTTAAATTGTGCCTACCACACAACTTCTAGGAAAATTTTCAATTTCTCTTCTTAGGTTGGTTCTAGAAACTAAACAGTGAAGGAAAGCAACTGCATTCATTTTGATTTTCAGTCTGCCCTTGGCTTTGCTGCCTGATTTAACTCCACAAGATCCCTATGGAAACACAGAAAATTGGAGGATTTTATTCAAGGCTACACAGTAATTAACAGAGCCAGGGTTTTAACCCATATCTGCCTCCAATATTCATTTTTCTTCATCTACATTCTTTCCAGAAGGATGTATGAGGAGTCTTGTGTACAGGATACCACAGATACATGGGAATCTGGGACATCGTTGGCTAAATGATGGATGTTCTCTACTGATTTCATATAGGAACAGGCTTAGTATCAAATCTCTATATCCACATATTATCTATATGCTGTCTCTCTCTGATGAGAAAATATTTGTAATTGATTCTGATTACAAGTACAATTTTGAAACATTACCTTATGTCTATTTCATAAAGCATGTACTATGTGTGTAGTGTAAAATTTCTAAGAGAGGCTAATAAAAATAACTTATCCTTAAAAATTGCCTTCATCTGAAAATACATGCAACTCCAATCAGTTGAATTTCTAGGGTGTGATAAGTTGTTTTAATTTTAAACAGATGGCATACTAAGACAAATATGAGAATTTAAATGTCTCGTTTGGCATGGCAGATCACAGTTGTATAAAACACATGCATTCATTATTTAAAATATGTCAAATAATTAGAATAATATTACTAAAACTGAGAGAAAAAGCTATCTCTAGAGTTGTCTTCACATTTGTTTCATTTTGTTTTGGTTTTGCTTCAAAAGGGAGGAAATATTATGGCAAAGTTCTTTTCATAAACAACTTACAATACATTCATGTCTATTGGCCCTAACATGGATTTTTTGCAGCACTATGAATTTAATAGCTGTTATGAACGGTAAACTTGGTTCTTCATGGAATTGAAATAGATTGCAGAAATTACAAAGAAGCCAGTTGTATATGTAGCAATTTCTTCTGTAAACATGATTTAAGTAGTCTCCTAAATGGTGACCTTGAGCTCGCCATGGGATGTGTTTTGGCCAATGAAATAATGCCAGGAATGACAGAAGCAGACACTAGGAAGGTGTGTGCCAGGATGTGTTGCTTCCTCTGGCTTCTAGAACCCCTTGCATCATACCATGTGAGCACACCAGTGTCCACTGCCTAGACAGTGAGCACCCACACGGATACAGACTCCATGGTCTGTCAACATCCCAACCACATGAGAAAAGGCCATTTAAAGCAGACTCAGAGAATCACCAGTTGATCAGAAGATGCATGAGAAATGCTGCATGTTTATTGCTTTCAGCTAATACATTTCAGATTCGTTTGTTACAGAGCACAAGGAAGCCAACTGAGGTTTGCCCCCACCCCCCAGCCAATGTGAGGACAAATCCAGCTAGAATTGCCCTCTCCATCTCAACATGATGCACAGATTGGCATCTCAGCTGCTTTCAGGAAAGTGAATTCTAGGATGGCAAACACACTGCCTCCAGGCTCCCCATCTAAGGCTTCAGGATTGTTGAGTGAGGACAGCAAGGACAAGAGAGCTTAGCTGGGGCAGTGGCATTGCCTGATCCCTCATGAGACAGAGAGAGAGAGAGATAGAGATTATTCATGAGTTGTTAGTGTGTTTCATCAGAGAAGTCCAAAACTTCAAACTACTCCTTCCCCTCCCTCTGTCTCTCTCTCACATGCACACACAAATAGCACAATTAATTGTATCAGAAAACATCCAAATCCTCTAACTGTACCCCACAAAGACTGTTTTCAAAGAATATTTGGTAATATAGCTAATACTAAAATATAAACAATAAAAGCTATAAGACTGTACATCTAGTCTAAATTCAATCTCATAAGAATCCATTATATTTGAAATATAAAATAAGATAAAATATCTCAAAATGGTTGAAGATTCTGTTGAACTATGAGAGATTTACATCTGCTAGTTTTAATCCCTAATAGGGAAGAATAATCAAAGAACCATTCAGGAAAAAAAAGATCAAGAAATTTAGATCAAATTCTAGGCACTATACATTTCCAGATATAAATGAGTGGATTTATTACAACATTTCAGTTGTAATAACATAGTCTGATTTTTATATAAGTTATAGATAAAATTGTATATCATGCAGGTACTACTAAATGTTGAGATTACATTCTACACTGAGTTTCTTAAATACACATTTATTCCAAGAATCTCTCTTTGGAAACACATCTCATCACCTTACAGGCCTTGCTAGATCTCTTATTTCTACACACACATATCGCTGCCTCAGCACTCTCTCTTTCAAGCTTCTATAGAAGAGAAAAGATGAGAAACTACTCAAGAGGGACTCATTGAATCACTGGAAGGTTTGGAAATGTTATCTATCACCCAAACTTCCAAGTATCCTGGAAATATAGCCTTGCAATCTGCGTACTACAGCCTAGGCAGAAAATCTAAAACTTATTTGTGCTGGAAGATGCAGTTTTAAAATGAGGCATGAATAAGACTCTATGGCTGCCAGAGAGTGTGGACAGACACAGGTGTGGACAGACATGTGGACTTGAGACTCCAGTGACTATGCCACCCTTGCCACACTTCTGTGTTGACTTTGGAGATGCTGTCAGATCATGGAGACAAATTCTCATGCACTGCCAAGAAGTAATCTCTTTTACAAGGTGTCAATGGGAAGTTTATTTTCTCCTACAAACTAGGATGATTCTATGAATTTTGCTGTTAACCTTTCAGTCTCACTACTTGGTAGAGTGGATCCTTTCCTACTGCACTATTTGCAAATGAGATAGGACTTGGATTTTTAACAACTAATATGATGCAAGCATAGTTGATGTTGTACCAAGAAAAAACATGAGAGAAATCAGAGTTGCCTCTTCCTTGAATGCAATATCCACCTATTATTGACCACTGTGACCTTTCTGGGAAAAGTCACTTCCATTGGGTAGGGCAGTGGCCGCAAGGCAGCAAAACACCACTCAGAGTAATTCTTTACAGATGCCAGGAACCGGAAGTTTCAAGGGGAAAAATGAAAGCCATTCACTCTTCCAATGACATAGTCCTTTGATACCACAAAGCCATTTGAGCTGAGAGCTCTAAGGTCAGGAAGGCACATAAAGATTGGTGATTAGAGAAATACTATATCAGCAAAGTGTGGCAAGCTATTAAAAGAAACTATAGCTTTTATGATTGTGTCGCTGACGCTCCCCAGGGCTATTTGTATTAGATATTGAGTTAAGCATAACTTATTTAGTCCTAGCATTCCAGAAAACATTTTGATGTCAGCTACTGCAGGAAAGTAAACACACAGTAAAGGAGGAAGCAGAGCTGATCTCAAACAGATAAAAAAAAAAATGGAGTAATTTAATTTTCTGAACCTGGATGTTTTAGAGCATTAAGAATGGGAAATTTTAGAATAGTCCTTTCAACTTGAAAAGTAAAGTTTATTTAGGCATTTGGTGGAGAGGCAAAGAAGTAGCACAGGGCTTATATAATCAACTCATTGATATTCTACTGAGTTCTGATCAAAAAGTATTTTTAATGTATTTTAGTGAAATAGTCCCAAGATTATAAACTACATGTGTAATTTACAGATAAATTTATTTTTCTTGAAATAAAATAAATAAATTTGTTTTGTATTCCCATACACT
>PVKA01015925.1:30822-49104 GCA_004027165.1 Ctenomys sociabilis
GGCGGGAAAGAGCTCAAGAAAAACAATATATTTACTTCCATTCTGGATAACAGAAAGGAATGCTGGAATTCTTTTTTTTTTTTTTTAATTCCTTTATTTATTACAGTGTCTCGCTACACATCACGGATTCTTTTTTCGCGGGGGTGGGGGGTGAGCTCAGCCGGCCCTGCGGGGAGGGGCTGGCATGGCATGTGGTGCTGGGGCTTGAACCGCGGTCCCTGAGAGGCGCTCTAGACCGCTGAGCTATCTTGCCAGCCCGGAATGCTGGAATTCTGAACTCTTGGTTCTTGCTCAAATCCTTGGGAGAAATTTCTTCACAGGTTCTATGAAGACTGGGTGTGTCTTGATGACTCTAAGGACTGATAATAGCCATTTCAGCATGTTAGAAATATTATTGTCTAAAAGATTAAAAATTTAATAGTTATTGGGCACATTGTAGTCAAAAGGTACTGGATTCAGATAGTAGTGTTATCTTTGGAAGTTACCCAGTGGAAGGAATATTTACTATCTTCGCAAAACAGAAATGTCATTGCTGGGGGGGATGAGGACTCTGTTATTAAAAATACTAGTGTCCTGGGTAGTGGGATTATGGGAAATTTTCACTTATTTTTACAATGTTTATTTTTGCCAAATTTTCTTCCAGAATTTTGCACTGTTGAATAAAATATTAAAAAAGGAAAAGACTGGCTTTCAAAGATATAAGGACTGCTCATCATGCTGTCTCCTACAGGATTGGCCTTGCCCTGATTATCATCTTCTTGGACAGGATCCTACAGAACCCGCTCCAGGAAAGAGAGGTGAAGAGAAATGGCTAGCCCACCTTTAGCAGGAGATCCTTTCTCCTTCCAGGTATTTGGGACTTCAAATGCATTCCTCAGGCATATTTTACACTTAGCTCAACTCCAAAAGTGGATTTGTGTCTTCACTACCAAAGGGATATCTTGGCTATTTTCATTCATTTCTTTTTAAAAAGTTAGTTTTGCTTGTTTGGGGGAAGAAACACAACTCCTCCAGATAGATATCTTTCCAATCACACCCATTACCCAAGGTTGAGGATACACCCTGTGCTGTGGCCACCATCCTATCCTGCTTCATGACTGCCCATTGCAAATGGCTGCTCAACACCTGATCAGCTGCACATTGAATAGCTAGGATATTCATAATTTAAGTGGAAAGAATGAATGACCTCATGTTAATCATTGTAAGGGCCCGGGGATATGGCTCAGTGGAATAAGCGCTGCCCAGGCAAGCACAGAGGCCTGAGTTCAATATCCGGTTCCGGAAAAAAAAAAAAAAAAAAAATGAGCTCATGTTAATCATTGTAGTCTTTCTATAACTATAGATATATGGCTATGCTTTATTTTATAATAACCACAAAACATATAAATACAGAATGATAGGTAACCATATAATATATGCAAGCATATAATTATAATAGCTGTGTCATCATGCAACTATAACATAGTCTTGCATTCTGTGATAATATTTAAGATGATTTACAATTTTATAGCCAATGCATTAATATGATCAGGGGAAATAAAAGTTTGGTTGGGTAAAGAAATTATCCCTTTTTTGCAATTAATAGTCACTATCTAAAATATTGAAGAAAAGACAAAAGGGCATATTAAAAGCCCTTTATCTCACTTGAACTGTATATTTCATGGATGTAGTTATAGAAAAAGTTATTGTAAAATTTAACTTTCAAAAAAATAAGGATTTGACTACACTCAGCAAAACAGTGATGCATCATCTAGGTTCATTATATTAAAAAGACTGGCAAGAAAATGGATAAAATGTGGGCAAAAACTAAAATATCTTATTTTTTAGGTATGCATTCGGCCATCACTGTTTTTTCTTTTTTTTTGGTTGTTGTTAAAGTTCAGGTGAGGATAAGTTTTTGTTGGACAGTCATAAACCGCCCATTCATTCTAAATTTAGATTGCCAAGGAACACAAACCTGACATCAAGGTCAAGATAAATCCTGTATCTCTAACCTTGGCAATGTTCTGAAAACATCAGAGAGATTATGGAGTAAACTACCTGTTTATTCTTTCACGACTGCTCACTAAAACCCATTCAGGTTTTGGGTTGAAAGTGTCGGCATGCTGTACTAAGAGAATCCTTTTATTCTTTTAAATTAAAAGAAATATTGAGTAAACATGGGCTGTGCCATGCAAACACAAACCTCAGCCTTGCTTGGAATTCAATGTTGAGAATTTTAAATGAACAGCAGAGCACAAAAGATAGAGAAACATAGACTTCCACTGACTGTAACACTTCTGCTGTAGGCCTTATCTCATATTCCCTCCCCATAGAATTCATGCTCAGACATAACATGATTCTTTCCTAATTTGAGTGATAGCCCAAGGTAGATCTACATATGTAACTGATAATGGTCTTGTCCATTTTATTGCAGCACCCTAAGAGACACCTGTCCAACTATAAAACCCAATTTCTCCCCGACGTGCTGGTTTCAGAGACAGAGTCCCAAGAAATCCTGAAATAAGTAGCTTCATTTATTTAGAATAATGCTTAATCACCAGTTGTGTTCGTGCTAATTCCATGCAGCAAGCTTCGGACCAAATATAACTTGACTTCCTTACATAAACCATCAAGAAAACAGGGTTTGAAATTTTTAAAATTCATTTCTGTGTCTATGTGAATTCAAGAAAACAAGGAATGGAAGGGAAGAAATACCAAGCACGTTTTCCTTTATTTTTTATTTATTTATTTATTTTTTTGGCTCTGCAGGTTGAACTCATGCCCTTGTGCTTGCCAGGGAAGCGCTTATTCCATTGAGCCATCTCCCCAGTCCAACGTTTTTCTTTATTAATACTTTTACATTAAAAAAAATTCTCCTAAGGACTTGCCCCTTTGAAAATAAAGTTGCATTTGCATAAACTGGTGGAGCCTCTTTAATACAGTTTTCACTATCTTGACTCTAAAGTGACTGATGTCAAGATCAAGGAACTCAGTGAGGCAGATACACTCCAGGACATCTCGGAGAAATAAATCAGCCCATCCTCTTACTCAGGAGAGCCCTGCTCCACCAAGCGGATTTGGAATCTCTTTTCTGCAACAGGAGGCCAAGTTGCAGTACTGTCAGACTGATTCTTGCCCTAATAATTATTGAATCTTTGATATAATTCAGCTGTAAAAAAACCTGTAAATATAATTTCATGTATGCACCTTGTACAATACCAAAACGTTATGAAAACAGTTTGCAATGTATTAATTCATCGACTCTGTATGGTTAAGGTGTCTTTAAACTGTCTGATTGACATTTGTATTTTAATAAAATAAAAATAAATGGAAAAAATAAATAAATAAATAAATAAATAAATAAATAAATAAATAAATAAATAAATAAAAAGGAAAAAAAAAAGTCTCTCATTCTTTTAGGTAACCGGGGGTGCCCCTCCTGGGTTATCTAATAGACTAATGAAGCTTGGAGATAAACCAGCTCCTGACCATTTCTTGCCCTCTAAACACTCCCAGGGCACCAACCTCATTCAGCAATTTATCTCATTATGTTAAACAGAGAAAATTAACCCTAAAAAAAAAAAAAAAAGGAGATAGCCCCTTGGGTGTTTGCTGAATGTGGTATGGGTCTCCTTGGAGGAGAGAGGGAGAAATTGGAGCATTCATTAGATCCACTGTGACATTTAACCCTTTGTCTACTTCTGTCATTTTCCCCATGTACAGTTGCATTTTGGCCACAGTATGTCTATCCAACTCAGCACCCCCTCTCCAATTTACTGTCTGACACAGCGGGTCTTCCAGGTCATCACAGGTGTGGATGAATGAAAAATGTCATCGTTTGGTCTTTATTTCACAAGCTTGACTTAGTGCTGTTTTCACTTGCAAATACAAATGTGAAAACTATAATTTATTACAGTACTAGCAATTCAAGATGTTTTGCTTGGATTCTCTGTATGCCATCGGTTACCAACATTCCAGCCTGTTTTGCTTTAGTTGGCTACTAGTTTACTACCCTCAATTTCATTCTCTAACTCTGTGTTTAAAAACAATTTAACTACACTTTGAGTCTGTTTGGAAAAGCAGTTATGGGTTCCCCCGACTAATGCACAGCAGCAAATGAAACGCGGTTTGTAAAATGTCATTTTAAGGCAGACGACAAGATGCAAATGACTCAGTAGTGATTCTTTCATTTTACACGTACTATTTTATTAGAGCAGTATTGGAGGGTGGGTCATTTCTGGAGTCCACGAGGATGTTATTTCAACTAAAGACATTTGAGTGGCCTGGAAATCCCTTTCATGGAGTCCTAAAACCTGCGGGTCCAGCCCCAGCCTGCCTGCTCTGTGAGCAGCCCCTACTGGACAGTCGCTCACTTTGTGCTGTTACTAGAAGGGAGACGCCAGGGCGCTTTTCTTCCCTCTCTATTCTATTGTGGAGAGGATTTTTCAGTTTTCTTTTTGTAAAAGTTAAACTATGTGACTTTCCTCCAATTGTGAGTATTGCTTTAAAACCAGCACACCCTGGACTTCCTATGCAAATGTATTGACCTTAAGGTGGGAACATGTATTTACTCAATAATCCAAAAATCTTCAATGTAACCTATTCTTTCCATTTAAAAGATCTTCTGTATAAAAGGTTATAGGGATATCTTTAGTTTTAATAAATGTAGCTCAGAATTCTAAAAAGGTGTAGAACAACATTGTGATAAACCAAGTATTAAGATGGAACTAAAGATATTTCTGTCTGGTTTGTTCATCTCTCCTCATAACAAATATGGGTTCCTGATATGATATTTTCTCAATTTACTGTTTCTTATGGGTCCCAGGACATTAATAATATTAAAATTGATCTAGTTTGCATGCCTAACTACTCTTTAAAAATTACTATTCATGTTATATAAATTTCACCAATAAAAAATTTAAAGTCCAAAAATGTTTCATACACAAAATGTATATTCATAGAATATCACAGCATAAAAAGTATGTATCACTAGCTGCTGAATATGACTACTGTCTTTCATTCAAGCATCTGAAAATTATATGGGATTTTTCTCCCAATAAATGGTAGAACAACAAATTTATTGTTTACCATACCCAGACAATACACTTTTCCTCTACGATGGTTTGAATAGGCATCCTGTAAATGGTGGCAAAAGTTACCAGACTGGCATCTCTGTATGCTGAAAGAACCCTATTTATATGCAAGACTGGAAAACAACCAACCACAGCTTAGTGAAAAAGTACTATCTACTAACCTAGTCTCCACTCGATGTGACTCACAAAATATCATTAAAGAGAAATTGGTAAGGAGTACTAAACTAGTTCAAGATAAATGTACTTAGATCCAACTTGTTTTTTCTACCTTCCACAAAAAAAAAAAAAAAAAAAAAAAAAAAACTAGGAAAGATATTTTGTTATGATTTACATTTGCCCTCATTTGTCTTACCTAAAGACTAAGATATGAAGAATGAAACTTTTATTATCAGCAGTCTAGGTTAGTGTTTCTTGCCCCACAGAGAAGTAACATTTTTTTTTTAAATATCACAGTTCTTTCTGGAGGGTCAGGTTCAATATAAATTCCCCAGCTGCAGGACTTCTCAGAACTAATAATTTGCTAAAGCACACTGGATGTCTCCCTGTGCCTGCTGCAGGTTCCAAAACTCACCAGCCCAGAGAACACAGCTCAGCAATGATGTCTCCAAATGCACACCATGGAAAATTCTCTTACGTTATCGAGCCTCGCTGCTCCTAGAGCTTTTAGGAAAAATGATATCTCATTTCTTTCCAATCTGCAGTTCCCAGATGGAGCACCAACTCTGCAAGTGGCATTAGAATACGGATGCTGTCTTTTCTAAAGCTCACTTGGCAGTACCCCAGGAAGACGGGCATTATAAACTGCAAATCACTGATAGGGGACTTTGTGCTTTGGAGCTTAAAGTGGCTGACGATAGATCAGGAGATCAATCCAGGACTCCATCACGAGCACATTCACTGCAGGGTCCACCCTATTTCTCTCTCTCATGCACCAGCTACATGAAATATTTCTCTTACCCTAACCAGAGATGCTGGGGTAACCTCTTCTTCTCACAGTAATGAAACATTAATAGCCCATGGAAAAAACAACATAAAATTTGGTTTTACACTGCTCACAAAAGTCCATCCATTCTTTGGTAGTAAAATGAATATTAGATAAAAAAAAAAAAAACAAAACAATGAAAAGTGACCCAGAAACCTTCATTAAGTATAAATTCAATCTTCTGAATCACCTTGGCAGAGACATAGCCAAAACTTAAATTTCAGAGTATATTTTTGGCCTACCAAGAAGCAAAAGATAACTGAATGTCATGCAGAAAATCAGTGTAAAAACTGGTTTCTTTGGATTGCCTGCCATGTCTCGTATTTCCTGAATGTATTGTTGTAGATACACTTTCTCCATCATTAATTATATAGTTGATTTACAGTTCAAAAAAAGACCTTCTATGTCTGTTTGAGTCTTATAAACCAAATAAAATTAACATTTTCTGGGAATTCTCTTGGGGATGAAAGAATTACACAAAAGCTATTCAGAAATAATTATGTGTTAAACCAGTAACTGAAAATATTGATGATGATTTTTGTTTTCTCTAGGATTCCTTAGTGAAAAACTAGTATCACATGACCTAATATCAGAGAAAAGTATGCTTTTGCCTCTCAGTGAGGATAGGCAAATTCCCTAAAAGATATAAACAACTGTATTCCTATACTTCATATAGCTTCTAATAAGAAAAAAAAGGCACAAGGTGGAAACATGCTAGTTAAATGCTATGTATCTTGCTTCCAAAATTACTTTATCCTTTTTTTTTTTTTTTTTTTTGCGGAACCAGGGATTGAACTCAGGCCTTTGAGTTTGCCAGGGAAGCACTTATTCTAATGAGCCATCTACCTGGGCCTCTTTATCCTATCTTTGTTCCATTTTAGAATGTGGTTTCTTTCTAAATTACAATTTTATCTTAAGAAAAATTCATGCAGAGTATACGCAACAGCCACATTTAAAAAAAATGAGTGATACTTCTGCAAATGGACTTCGGCAAAGGTAGAAAGGGTTTGCCTCTCACTTTCAGAACGGCAGCAAGGAAACATGAAACACTTCTAGGTTAGGAACATGAACAGTAAAGACACTTATGAAAAGAACTGTCCCACATGAGCCAGACCGGCTAAACTGTTCTGTCCACAGATAGCTTTCTAGCATCATTGTTCAAGAATCAAAATGTAAAGATAATTTGATTCTGGAACCAAAACAAAAATTGGATGTCCTAATCCTCCAGTCATAAAATCTAGAAACAACTTGGGATATGATTTACAACTATTTGAGTTACGTAAATGCACACTGCTGCCCCAAGTCTTGGCATGGTAGTGGAGGTTCACCTTACCATGTCCACTCACAAGCTTCCCATGCCCGACAGTTCAGGCCTAACATTCACGACTATGAAGCCTGTGCAAAAGGCTCCTTAGCTCCCATCTGATAAAGAGGCTCGAGCAGAAAAGGCTGTGAAGCAGGCAGCCACGTGCTGCCTGGACTTGAACCAGCTGGCTTTGTCTGGTGCCACATTCTGGACTTGTCGCCCTCTAGCCTTTCTTGGGGATCTCACATTGTTTGATGAAATACCACTGTTTACTGTCAACAAATCTTGATTCAAGGTATAAAATTACCCACAGAAACATGTTTTATGCACAGTGTGATGAAATCTGCATCCTTCCTCATTTGATATATGTAAGAATATCATTCCTTAATACAATTTGGAAAATTCGGTTTATTCCTTCTCCCTAGAGTTAACATGCACATCAAAAATGCTTGGGATAAGCCAATGCTAGCCACAGGAAAAAAATTACCACCACCCACACCAACAATATCCTGTTTAAATCAAATGAAAACAGGGCTACTCAGCATCCTAATGGCTCTATGCACAACATGAATCGTAAATCCGTCATGTTAAGCACTGGGCCTTATTTCTACTATGGTTGCACAAAACCTGCTAGAAACGACTTTGCCATAAAACCGTAAACTGATGAAAGTTTTCCCTTCTGTGTGAAAATCTCCAGGCCCATGAGGAACTGTTAATTAAGAGAACTTTCTCAATCAAGATAAACTTCAGTATATTTCTAAAAATTCCTGATGAACCCCTGCTGGCTATAATTATTTTTCCTCCTCTTTGCCACTCAAATTATCCTTCTTGGATCATTTAGATCCTTTGCAGCCATTCCCATGGACCCTTGCGACACTATTCTCAGCCATGAGCTGTGAAAAAAGTCAGCAGCATTTCTGAATTTTGAAAATTTTGGGGCTGTAGCGACTGACACCTCTGCCCTTCCATATCTCAGTAGTGTAAACTCATTATTTATTCCATAGTAGGGGATAGAAAGGCACTCACTTGAAAATCAATATAATTTACTCAGGGGAGAGAATGTATAAAAATACAAATGATAGGTTTCCCTCTGAAGGTGAAGTTATTCTCTAGCAACCAAATTTTATTTATCAGTGGAATTTATAAGTTATTTTTCAGTGCAACTCTTTTGTGAACTGTATTTTTCATGTATTTGTTCCTACTTACTAGTTCTTGTTTATAGGTGAAAATGCAGGTTAAGAAGTAATCCAATTAAGACACTTTTGAAGTAGACTATCACTAAAACTTCCACTAAGCTAAACTGCCTTTTCCTTACTTTTTAAAAAATCAGTGGTGTTTTAATTTATTTCACTGGAAAATGATTTGTGCCCAGTAGCTAATAATGGTCCAAGTGTCTCATAGAAAGATATTTACTTTTATTAACCTTTCTTTGCAACCATTAGAGTCCTTGTCATTTTGACTTCCTTTCAGCTAATGACCTCTGCCCTGCCCCAATTTAAAGATAAACTAAAAGACATTTTCCTTGAACGTGCACTTCTGCTAGCTTTTCAGGGGGAAGCAGTGGGATGTTGTTGTCCAGCCAATTAGTGCCTACGTGAAAGGATATATGAGCCAGGTAATTGAGTATGGAAGAAGGTGATTTAGAAGAGAACGGGAGCAACTGATGTGCGACTATAAGTGAAGCCAGAATTCCATACCAAAATAAAGAAAATGAGAACCACTAGAAATAACAAACAAGGAAACTGGCATGAGCCAGTGTTCATTAGCCATCCAAGGAGCACACAAAGAAGATTTCTAAAGCTTTGGAATAAAAAATGTGACTAGAAAAAAAATTGAAAACATGTGACTAGAGTTCAAGTTAAGCAAATGATTTTTGTACATTTGCACATTATTCATAAAATGTGTATAGAAACACACCCACAATAAGACGTTCATCATTTAGGCGCTTCCAAAAGTGTTCTTTGTGTTATTGGTCAAACTGAGGCAAGACAGAGCAGACTGACAGATGTGTACAGCAGTCATTACATTCCCTTAACCTTTCTCTGCAGTTGAAGAATTTGAACTTTTTCACTGTGGTTTCAAAGTAATATGTTTTATCCCTTTAGTTGATGACTCAGAGAAAAATGGAGTACTAGCAAATTATTACTCTAAATAACTACACTCAAACACACATCTCTATAAGCTCATGTAGATATAGTCACTTTTCTGCAGTTTTTAGGGTAAGCAGACTGGTTGTGGGTTTCCATGTTTTTCGTTAGCTTAGAGAAGTCAATCAGATAGCCATCTCTCTCTTCACTCATTACACTTTGGAAAAACAATAAGGTGAAAAAGAGTAGTACCTAGCTTGGCTTTATATCTGATAATTTGGACAACTCTTGGGTAAAGGCTGAGATGATCTTTATTATAAGAAACTCTAGCTCAACATACAATGGAGGAAAACTGTTTCCTTGTGAGAAACCTTAATCAAACAAGCCATTTAACTGGCTATGAAATCCTGAAGAAATACACAGCTTTCCCTCTCCTCATCTGAATTCATATTCAAATCAAACTCATCTAGACCACTGATTAACCTTCAGGGCCTTGAGGTCTCCACCTTAGCTCTGTACTCTATGTACCAAAAGATTTATTTCATATTGAATATCAAAGTTCCCTGAATATTGACTGTGTACCAGAGATAAGCTTGAATTTGCGAACAATGAAGGAACACACAATGCATTAACATAGTTTTGAATAGCATACTAATTCAATATAGACATTTTCTCTATAAGAATTCTTGGTAGTACTGATTCTAACTTTAAAATGCTGTGGCCCACACTGTAGAATATCTTCCATTGTATGAATCTCAAGCTAGTTTAAACGTAGGTAGAAGAAACTCACATGATCCATGAGTTGGGTAGATTTTTATATAAGTGGTATGTATTTAGATCAACTGAACTTCATACTGGCTCATACAATGAGCAATTTGTTGTCCTACAAAATCTGCTATACTATAAGTACTACAAAATCTACTATCCTAGGAAATATGTGCACATAGAAAGACACTAATAAAACCATATTAAGAATTTTTGTGGGATTTGAAAGCACGTGTTTATCAAATTTATATTACATCACAAAACATTGGAAAATGCAGCATCTAACAGTTAAAAAATATAAGCCCTCAAAGCATTATTTTATCTGTGCTCATTATACAATACCAGGCATTGTTTATGTACTAACTAGTTATGTACGTAATTTGTCCTGCTCTAAGCAGGCGATACGCTTATTGGAGCCAAGGAAGATGGAAGCCGATGAAGAAGTGAAAACTTACATTGATTTAGTTCAATTGTTTTCTGATGATTTTTACATACAAAGGATAGAGGATTTAAACCATTCTCTTAAACCTGATGTTTATAAGTATAGGAAATATTTTTATATAAATATGGACAAAGTCAATTCTGTAGCATGCACTAGCAAGGTTATGAAAGTCAAGCCAGCTACGGAGATTCATGTCTGTAGTTATATGCTTATATTAGGGTTTTTAATAATACTGAGACAAAGCAAATGGATATCTATTTTAAATAAAACTTCTAAAACCTATAGTACATTCTATATTGAGTATGAAAGGCATTGAAAAGCTCAGAATTCCATAAATGATGTTTCACAATCTTCTAAGCTGTGACTACAACATGCAAGGTTTGTGAACTACAGTTAAACGAATAATTAAACATGCTACATAATGTAGTCAGTATGAAGGAAAAAGCAGGGCCACCACTGTAAAGCCATTTGTACAATGACTTCCTGCCTAGCATGAGTTCCTTGTGCACTTTGGCCTTTGTTTCCTCCCAGGGCTAACATAAGCTCATCAAAATGATCTCCAGGAGTAAAAGAAACTTGGCTGAACATTTATCAGAGTACTCCGAATTTAGAGGCCATTGCTCCTGGGTCAGAGCTAAGTCTCCGCTGCAGTATGATCATAAGTTAGCTGTAGACTCCAGGCTGGCTGACCAGCCTCTCTGGATTTAGGCTGCTGTTACAATCTGAACTCTACCACCTTTCTTTTTTTTTTCAAGTAATGGATGTATACCAACTCCTTCATACTCTGAAACCTCCATTTCCAGTCACAATGAGTAAACAACTGGTATCACATACTGGGTGTGGATGTGGTGCTTGGCAATTAGCTAGTTCTCAGCATCTACCATCTCCGCTGTTATTTTTGTCATCATTTCACATGCCTGCCATTAATAAAATTTTTGTCTTTCTGTACTATTTTTAATAGTGCTTTCTGTAAGACTTTAAATACTGGCACATGCTATTTTTGCATATATTTTATGACTAATTTAGCTGAGTTATTTTCACTCCTGAGA
Organism: Ctenomys sociabilis; assembly: GCA_004027165.1. NCBI lineage: Eukaryota > Metazoa > Chordata > Mammalia > Rodentia > Ctenomyidae > Ctenomys > Ctenomys sociabilis. Next base: position 42,529 of record PVKA01015925.1, read on the forward strand.
AACATCAAAACCTGTCAGCAGAGTATGTTTCTCTCTTCTCCCTCCCTTTAGAAGGAATTCTATTTGCCAATGCTAGTTCAAAAATAGTAAATTAGCATTCACTTGACATTTAAAAAACATTCAATAAGCTTTTAAAAATTTTCACCAGTTGGAATTTTGAAGGAAATTGTGTGAACATAAAGGAAAAAACAGGAGAGAAAATTTTAAACTGAGATGGTTATTCAATATTAGTCTGTTGGATAGCTGTCAATAGAGCTGTGGGCAAATACACCCCTTGTACACAAGGGTTGGTAAATGAAGATGGTGAGAATTAACTGTCAGCTCATAAGGAAAGAGTCACAGGGCACCTGGAAATCCTACAGGAGCCAAGACTAGAAGGACCGGCTCTTTTGATCCTGCCTTTTCCATTTCACAGGTCAGGATGGTCAGGAAGGCGGCTCCCTCATGTGAGCGGACAAGGTAGGTATGTGAAGGGTGCCGCTGAAGACACAGCCCATGCACAAAGCCACTCGTCCTATGAGCTTTGCAGCAAGCACCAGAAGATCCTGCAGTTAGAGAACTGTGGTTCCCCAGTATCTTTTTATTTCCACGTCCTCCAGCAAAGCTTTCTAGAGGTTGTGGTAAGCCACAGAGAGGGCGGAGGACAGATTCTGCTCCATAAATTATCTTCAAAGAGACTCAATCATATTTTACTCAACAACAACAAAAAGTGGTAGGACCGTAAGGAGGAAAAGAAGCATGGAAAAGAAAACCACATTAAACGGAAGAGAAAGGAGCATATTGCAGAAGAAATAATTTCAAAGTTCAAATGTTTAAAATCAAGAGAATGATTAAACAGCTAAATGATTGGCCTGCAGACACTCTTTGGTGGGGGAAATTTTCCATGATGTCACCAGGAAAAGTGTGCAAAAGGAACATATAACCTACAAATATACATATAAGTGTGTATATGTGTGTATAAATAATATGCATCCAATGGATAAAGTTTATAGGTTTTTATGTGTAGTTACTTTTAAGTCAACTGTTTTGTGAGGCAGGAAATAAGATTCCTAAGCCATTGAAAATTTATAAATTTGTATCTTAATTTGTAAGGATTTTATATTTAAATTTTTATATTTAAAATTACAAAATGTATCATTTCAAAATTAGCTTGTACAAACTAAAAGCAAGATTTCTTCAGATCAACTAAAGGCACTAGTTGCTTTCAAGGTCAGTGAGGACTGAGTACATAGTAGAACCTCTACTATAACATCATGTAACTCAGTTGTGTCCCAAATTTTCTGATCAAGAAGATTAGGGGGCCATAGAGGAAAGTAATCAATGATGTACAGTGTGCCTAAAGAGAGTCACGTGGAGAGAAAACATTCTCTCAGGCTTTCACAGAGAGCAAATTGGTCAAGCAATGGCCATGACTCATCCACATAGCTGACACTGACAAGGGATCTACAAAGTGAGGTAGAGGGTTACAGGATAAATCCTGAGGGGATTTGACTAAAATTATCAGATACAAAAGTTACATTTCTTGTTATACAGGTCTTGCTTTATCTTGGTCTTAACATCCAGCAGAAAAGTATAAAAATGAAGTATAAAAAGTAAAGCCACATTAATATGCTGAGCTGTAAAAGGCTCAACTTCCAACATTACCAGTCCTACGGAAAACTGCTATTATGGACTACTGGACTATATTGGAATATTTTGCTGAATTCATGTGCCTACAGTATTTAAATGGCAATGTAATATCCATCTCTGACAAAACTAGACAAAAATAGGGGATACAAATGAAGGACCATTTTGTATCTGTATATTCAAAATAGTTAGGACAGATATACAGGTACTTTCTCCCAATTCAATGGAAAGAAAGATTTGTTCTAATAGTGTTTGGACAGGATATCATGTCTGCATCTTTTACTATGAATAACCACTAATAAAACAATAATATGTAATGTATTAATTATTGAAACTATCCTACTAATTGGTTTTGAAACTGTCTCATTGCTACTTGTTCTTCAATAAAATTATTTAAGAAAATAAAAATGCTATTGATGTGTTAATCAAGGCTCCTTTAGTAATCTATGATGGCATTGACAAAACGTTTTGTTACCAAAAATGTCAAAATTTGTGCACAGATCCTCATGTCTTAGTAGTTCCCTTATGTTGCTACAAATAAAATTTAAATAGTCAAAAAGTTTCACAAATGGGAGCATATTAACTTAAATTACATTTTAAAAACTCAGTATCTCAAATTTTAGTAGTTTTAGCTCATTAGCAAGCAAGCTGAAAAACAATAATTAAAAACTTAGTTTTTGTCTTAGTATCATGCTATAACCGAAAATATACAAAAGCCATATTGATCTTATAAGAAATAGGCATTTTTCCATTAGCACAAAACAAAAAGATTCTACTATAATTATTAATGGAAGCTATGTTCACAGTCAGGGGTCAAGAGAGGGCCCTAAAGAACATTCTACTTTGAGTTGTTTACTGACCCTGGCTTCTACTCCAAAGTGGCAATGCTGGTGGGTTCACACGTGGACCAAACGTGTGTGTTTTAATCAGAAAAACTCAAAAGATTTTGATCAATAAATGCAGATTATGTGCTTGGTGTTTCAAATGACACTGTAGCATCATCATTTCTTGACCTGTCTATTGGACAGACTCTTTCATTAATCTGAGGTAATGTATCAGATTACTTTAGGACAAGCACTGGCACAGGTCGCGGACATAGGACAGCTGCTCAGGGTGCGTTTATTGAACTAGGTTCTACTACTCCTGCTTAGCACGTTAAACCAAAATACAATTAGATAAAGCCAATTACACACACTCATATACTTCTAAGTGTGCATAACATAAAATATTTTGAAATAGCTAAACAAAATGTGGACCAATATTTAATTAATGTATAAATCTATAAATTATTTTCTTGATAAAGATAAAGGACTGGATAAAGCTTTCCATTTCTAAGTACTTAATTGAAACTGCAAAATTACTTTCAACTTGGTTGTTACTTTTTATTTAAAACCTGAGATTTCACAAAGGCATATTCTTGGGTAGAAAAATGGTCATAGCATTTTGACATCTTTAAGCAGATGAATACTTTATATTTAAAAAATTTTTAGAATATCTAGATTTTTTTTTATCTTTTTGAGACAGGGTCTCCCTGTGCACTCAGGCTGGCCTTGAGCTCACTTTGTAGCCCAGTCTCCAACTTACAACAATCTTCCTGCCTCAGCCTCCTGAGTGCTGCAATTATAGGGGGATTTCTCTATTTATGGATTATCATCTCTAGATTAATTTCATTTTAACCTTCAGTAATGTTTACAATATTTTAAACAAAACATTAATACTGAAAAACAAATTTTGACTTATTTTCTGCCTGTAGTACTATTTTAGGAGAACATGAATGTGTTCTAATAATTAAAACATATTAATTGTTAAAAAATAACATCATGATTAGTTTTCTTAAATGGACCCTTCTTTATTCTATCATTGGTGTTTGGCAGGAGGTGTGAGTACATATTGTGTAGGTGTGCATCCCTTAAAACTCACATTTAAGTGATGTGTGTAAAATAAATGAAAATGAAAAATTAATCAGACACAGAGAACTAAAGAATATAATAATGAATCTGAAAATAGGTAGCCTGCCGACTTGAGGACAAGCAAAAGCACAGCTGACAGCGATGTGCAATAGAAGGTGACAAAGTGTTTGCTTTCTGTTCTTGGTTTAGTTGCCCCTAAAATGAAAAAATCCATCCAAATCACAGCTCTGTTCAGAATCACTTTTTTCACGTGGCAGCAACATTGTGATGTCATTACAAATGTCTGCATTTTGACTGACAATTGTAAAATTTTGTTGGCTAAAAGAATTTACTTTTTCAATTTTAAATTTTTCTTTAATGATTTTTCTAACTTAGCAAAGAAATCAGAGGGCAAGGCCTTATTTGTAAATTCTATGAACACAAAAATCTGTCTATAATGCACTAAAAAAAAATGCTAGCATAGTTTTGTTGTTGTTAAAAAAATATCAATGATCTTATTAACTTTAAACAAGGGACATTTCCTTTGAGACAGACTGTCATTTACTCAGTCCTACAAGTTGCCCCAAAGGCCAGCAGATGTCAGAGGGCAGGACCTGCACCGTGGCACCTAGGAGAGTGGCACACACAGGCTAAATGCGCAGCGCCACGTCAGCTAACTTTCTCAGTGCAGAGTTGCTTTCACCAGCAAATCACCATGACAGTCTCAACAGTGCAGCCTTCAAGTGATTAAGAGAACTTCACATTTGGGACACCTACTTTTAAAAATCTAAATACTCAAATACATTTAGCATCTGGGAAAGCCCCTGTTAATTTTCCTGGTAATTTATGCTATAGCCCTCAGTTCAGATTAAATTCCAGTTGTAGAATACACCTTTAAATCTTCTATTTCTCTCCAAGTGTTCAAATTTTACCTCTTAAATACACTAACTTAAATATGATTAAAGAGTCCTGGGAGATGGCTCAGTTGAATAAGCACTTCCCTGGCAAGTACAAAGGCCTGAGTTCAATCTCCAGTTCCGAAGAAAAAAAAATTAAAAAGTATTGTTTTAAATGAGCATATCCATTATAAGGGGGGCAGATTTAAAATATTTTTATCCTTAAAGTCTAAACTGCTGGAGACAGTAGGCATTGTCTCATTTGTAACAACAAAACAAAAGTTGAACCTTCTCATCCCCAAATAAAACCAAAGCAAAGAATACAAAATGTTTTCTTCCTGAACAACAAATTCAGTGAGAGATTTAATAATTTAGGAAGATGAAGAATAACACACACACACAAACACAAACCCCAACAAAGGAAATTTGAATTAAAATGAGTTTGTCAGCTAAGTTAGGGTTAAAATAATGTGTAATAAATGCCTCTTCCATTAACGACATAGGCAGAAACTAAAAATTTCTGATTAGACAATGATGATATTCTCAACCCTTTAATAAACCAGAGAGCAATAGCTCTTTTCAATTTGCAAGGCCAAAATGTCATCTCTCTCTCTCTTTTTTTTCATAAAACAAAAATCAAAGCCAAATGGTAAAAATGCAAAGATTTGGTTAAACAAACAGTCAGTATTTCAGTGGTTTTATCTGCAGCATCCCCAGCAACCAAACAAAGCCAATATTTTGTCCATCTCTTTGACAGACAAAGAGGCTCTGAGGTTCAGAGTGACATGCCCGAAGGCTGGCGCGTGATTGGACTAATTAAATTAAATAGCAGGAAACAGCTTTTCCATATGCCACTGCCTGGCCACACACAAACTGTAACAGTAAATCTTTTATGCTAGTCAAGGAAAAGTGTAGCCATTAAAAAATATACAGTATCAACACATCATCCAAGAATCAAAAGTCGCATGTCCACGTAGCCTTCCTGGAACTTGACTTTGATGCTACATGTCGAAGAACTTCCTAATTCACTTTAGATCCCTCTGTAAGAATCTGTGGTGATTAAAGAAGATGAAAAAGGGCTCCCCACCCAAGTTTCATTAATATTCTGATTCTTAAAGCTGTATTTCATTAATATTATGATTCTTAAAGCATTGGAAGATCTCAATGCTTCCAAATGGAAGTGAAAAATCAAACTGTCTCATTGTTTTTAAAAAAAATAATTTTTACATACTCCTTCATTATGCAAATGAAGATCAAGAAAGCATAAATGTTTTTGGAATCCTTTTTTTTTTTAGTACAGAGTCTATAGAATCTCACTACACAGATCAGACCTGTACTGATCCTCCTGTTTTTCAGTCTCCCAAGTACTGGGATCACAGGGATGTGCAACCACACCTAGTCTCAATTTCTGTGTCAACACACCCTGCTGGGGGAGAGGGAAGGTAAGGGGGGGGGTCTGGCCCAGCAGGCCAGGGAATCGAACCCCTGGCCCCTGTCTGCCTAGCAAGCGCATTAATCTACTGAGGTATTTGGCAAGCCCAAGCATTTGGAATCTTTGAGAAATTCTTCCTGGCTTCTCACAATTTCTAACCAATGGAATGATTTTCTCTGTTAGTACAGTTTAAAGCTTTTAAGACATTATTTTCAATGCATGCATGACTTTATGTCACTAGAAAGCTTTGAGTGGATTTGCAGAAGCTACTAAATCTTAACAATAATTGTTTGTATATACATTGATTTATAATATACAAAACAAAAACTATGAAATAATAGTTGTCATCATGCATGAAGAAGCCAGTGATGAAGCATGGTGATGGAAAAGCAAGGTAAGGGTGCTGCTTACCAAGAGTCCTGAATTAGAAGATTACAAGACAATTTTAACTTAAAGACCCAGAGAATGCAGGCTTATTGTAGATCATGGTTTATCTGTTCAAATAAAAACTCCATAAGATAAACTTTTTAGATTCCACACATAGGAGGTTATGTACTGTTTCCACACCTGACTTATCTGGCTTCACATCATGGTACCCATGACCGTCTATGTTGCCACAAATGGCAGGATTTCTTTCTTTCTTTCTTTCTTTCTTTCTTTCTTTCTTTCTTTCTTTCTTTCTTTCTTTCTTTCTTTCTTTCTTTCTTTTTTCTTTCTTTCTTTCTTTCTCTCT
>PVKA01015926.1:0-32060 GCA_004027165.1 Ctenomys sociabilis
TTTTTTTTTTTTTTTAATTTTTTTTTTTTTTTTTTTTTTTTTTTTTTTTTTTTTTTTTTTTTTTTTTTTTGAGACAGGGTCTCACTGTGCAGTTCAGGCTGGCCTTAAGCTCACTTTGTAGCTCAGGCTGGTCTCGAACTCACAACAATCCTCCTGCCTCAGCCTCCCTAGTGCTGGGATCACAGGCATGCGCCACCACGCCCGGCTTGAATGTTTACTTTATAGACCAATGGATTTCTTTGAATCTTAAATGAGTGTTTTAGAGAGAGTTTCTTAAAGGGTATCTTGCTTTATTTTTACCATGTAGCCAGGTAGGAAAATATACTTTAACAGCTGACACCAGACTCCCAATTTGAGTATGAAAGGTCTTAGCTAAGAGGTCCTTTGGGACGGAAAGTGAGACTCCCTACGATGTGGGGGTACACCAGGGGCAAAAATGAGCGATGGCTGAAATGTTCTGCTAGAGAAATAAATAAAAATTAGGGGTGTGGGGTACAGAGGGATGGACCTAGAGGAAGAAGAGAACAAAAAGAGAAGATTAAGCAAAGGCTGGACTCAAGTTGCTTGAAGCTGAGACCTCCAGTTGCTTACTCTAAAGCCTTCCCTACTTGCATAATGACAGCATACTGGCTGGAAGCACACTGATTTGTTAAAGACTCCATTTCCCAGGATGCATTGCAGCCACTGTGGTCATGTGACCATATTTCTGCCAGTAGGATGAGAAATGATATGTGCATCTGCTTTCATACAGGGAAATCCTTGCCTCTATTCCTATGCAGTTCTTCTTCTGATGGGCTGTGCGTAGGTGTGATTTGACCCAATTTTGACCACGTAGATAAGAATACAGCCACTCTCAGAGGGTGGCAAAGCACGAAGATAGAAGGAGCTGCCATCTGAGTGACTAGGCACAGAGCTTCCTGACAGCCTGGACTGCTCAATTCTGGCCAGGTAGAGAGGCATAATACTGTTAAGCCTTTGGGGAGTGGGAGGTGAATATTGTTGTCTTAGCAGTTTAGCCTACTTCTTAATTCTTATGATGCCAGAAATCACCATGGGAATTTTGAGAAATAGAAGTAAGTCTCGTTTGATTTTTAAAATTTGTCCTTTTTGCACAGTAAAAAAATCTACTTTTTTATTCTGAGGAAATTTCATCCATTACAAATACATAGGTAGGGGCCAGGGAGATAGCTCAGTAGAATAAGCACTTGCCTGGCAAGTATAAGGGCCTGAGTTCGATCCCTTGTTCTGCAAAAAAACAAACAAACAAAAAACAACAACAACAACAAATAGGCCTTGTGGGAGTGAAAACTTGATAGAAATGAAAGGAAGAAGCTGTTTTGGACAGCTGGGCTGGCAGAACACAGACCAGAAGGGATGCATGCAGGATGCATGGCCAGGAGCTCCAAGCAAAGCTTCCACATCAGTGTGAGCTCACCTTCCACCAAATTCACAGCAACCTCAAGGATGTGGGGGAGGAATGACAGTAGAGGGTGTGGTAACTCCAATAATCACCTAGACCAAGGTTAGGGTGACCAATCCTAGAAACAAGGAGATGCAGGTGAAGAATGCAGAGCACGGAGCTTGTGTGTAAGTCCCAACTTCTCCCCACTACATACAACCTTGGCATTCAGAGGAGTTACTTGGATTCTAAGCCTTAGTTTTCTTATCGGTGAATTGTGTAGTAATATCTGCCTTGTAGCATTGGCATAGAGTAGTAAAAGACATATGGTATACAAAGCACTGTACAAAGTGACTGACATATAATGGAGAATTATGAAGGATTCACTTTTATTAATAATGATAATAATATTAATTTCCTTATAATATAAAAATGAAACTCAAATTATTATTCAAAAATCTCCAACTTTAAGACCCTTGTGGCAAAGCTGTATGTTCATCTATTATGATTGTTAACTGTTGTGCCAACTTTGAGTAAGAAAGTCCTAGCTAATTGGGTTAGTATCATTCTGGGTGTTACTGCGGGATGGATTTACCAAAGAAGGACGGCTTACCCTCGGTGAGGGCCTATCAACCAGTAGGCCTGGCTGGAATAAAAGGAGAAAGAAGTAAGGCTTGCTTTTGTTTCTTCACAGGAGCTCCAGTCTTCTCCATTACTTTTGATCATCTGTATCCAGGCCTCTAGCTCAGAGCCTTTAGTTCCCGCTAGAGATTCCACCAGGACTCTGCAGCAACCTTCAAGTCCTCCCCCTGACTGGATTGTTCCGCTTCATCATGCAGATGACTGGCTTGCACTCTTCCTCACTTCAATCTGCTGGCGGCCATCGTAAACCTACCTTGTAGATTACATATATACAGATTATATATATGTTACTCTAGTGAATTCTTACTGATACAGATTTCAGTACCAGAGAAGTGGAGACGCTGCTGTGACTGAGTATATGTGGTTTAGAAGTCTTTAGCGCTGGCTTGAAGGGGGAGTTTGGAAAGGTTGGAGATGCTATCTGGAAAAGAAGCACTAAAATGCTGTGAGCCAAGTTTGATGAGAGATTCTGGCCAGAGCTCAGAAAACTAGCATGGGAGCATAGTGCAGCCAGAGACCAGGTTCAGGGCTTTCTTCTGGGAAAGAAGGACCCCACAGCAGTTGGACTCCAGCCCATGTACGTTATGCTCTCTCAGAAAATTAAGCATTTTGCTCATGTCCAGAGATATTGTGGGAAGCTGAAATTAAGGGCAGTAGACTAATTAATCTGGTGAAGTAATGTTAAATTAATGTTAAGTCTAATGTTAAGGTAGTGGCATGGACACTGGTGGAAGCGTTTAGCCAGCTCTACCTTGACAATCAATAGCAAATCCCCAGAAGAATGATAAAAAAAAGTTTGAGTTTGGCCAGAAAAGAAACTTCAGTAAAGTTGCAGCCTGCAAAGATGAGCAGAGGAGAACTTGGTTCTTGAAAAGATTAGCATTAAAGAGTCAAGTGTTTTGGAACAGGACAGTAGAAAATTACCTGAAGATATTGCAGGACTCTGCTCTTTGCTGCCTTGACATTTACAAAGGGTTAAGACTTTGCTTTGATTCATTTTTCCCCATCCCACAAAGCACTTGGACCAAGTGATGTCCCTTCTCTCTCATACACACACACACACACACACACACACACACACACATTGAGAATACAAATTAGAATTCAAACCGAAAAAATTACAAGTGATACAAAATTTCACTTAACAAAATAATGTGAATTTCACAGTGGCGTCTTCCACTCAGTCATTCATATTACCAGATATATGCATGTAAAATGGAGGAAGAAAGAAACATATAAGAAATTAAAAAGAGAAAAAGTACAAACAATTGAGAAAAGGAAACAAAGCAAATTACCTGCTCCTTACCATAGATCTCCATGTTCCTATACAATCATTTGAGTAGCTTTAGAAAAGTCGTAACTCATGAATTAGTGTTGAAAAGAATGTAGAATTATTTGATTTATTTAAATTGCCAGTCCACACGCTTCCTGGATATAATCTAATTTCCATTTTGGTAGATAAAGACAAGAAGATAAAATTAACTTTTCAAATCTGACATAAATATATTCAGTGTGACAGTATCAGAAGCATTTGTTGTAAAAAATTTTACTACAATTCTGGAGAAATGATAAAAGTTACACATTTCATCAATAATGACACGAGCTATGTATAAGAACTCATTGCTGAAAACCATACCCTTCAAGGCCAGAACCTCGGGGTCTGAGCATCTACCTGCCAAGTGGGAAGACCTGGATTTGCTTGCACCCTGTATCTCAGGCAGTGCTGGCCCCCTGCCGAATGGCCACCACAAATGGGTGTGGTGCTGCACATCTGTAATCCCATTCGTGGGGAGGTTGAGACAGGAGGCTCAGCTCACTCGGAATCTGAGCTGTGAGATGAGACCTTGTAGTAAATAAATATATAAATAAAAAGATACTTTAAGGGAAAAAAAAAAAAAAAAAAGACTTTGCTTTGAGAAGAGAGCCCCAGAGCGTCAGGTTCCAGAATGAGCACCCCTAGGGATTTGTTTCTCCAGAATGGATTCATAGTGCTCGTCCATCTGAGCCCTTGTCCCCTACAGCTGGCCACTACCCCATTACGCTTCAGACCTTGGCATCATCCAAGTTGTGCTGGTTTTAAGTGGATGCCGAATGCAAGAATCGTGGGGTCAGAAAGACTTTCACCCAGATTTGAGAAGAATACCAGGGAGGGCGGTGTGTGAAACTGAGAGTAAGTCGTGAAGAGTACAGTGGAGACTCGAGAAGGTTAGAAGAGCAAGAAATGCAGACCATTTGAGGAGAGTCATGACAATGGCATGAAGCCAGCCTAATAGAAAGTCCATGAGGGCTGTAACTGCTGGTAATGCTGTAGGGACAGAGCCACCCAAGCTCTTAGGAGCTCACATCTTGCCGCAGACTGCCCTGAACGTGGAACAATGGGAGCTAATATTTGCCCTGCTGGAGCTTGGTCTTGCTTTGCTCCTATTCTTTTCTAGCCACATATCTCTACCTTTTGGAATGGAAATCTCTATCTTGTGTCATTGTATGTTGGAAGTGTTTAACTTTTTTTTCATTTTCATAGGAACTCACAGTTAGAAGTACCTTAAATGTCAGAGAAGAATTTGAAATTGTGTTTTTTTGGCTGTGCTAAAACTGTTAGAACTTTGGGAACTCGTAGAGATGGACTAAATACATTTTGCACAAAGAGATGTACACGAGTGTTTTAGAGAGTGTGGCAGAATGTAATGGCTTGTATCACAATGCCCCATCAAAGCCTCATGCACTAACAGGTAGCGCTATTGGGAGGTGACTCAGATGTGTGAGACTGGATTATCCCACCAATAGGTTTACAGCTAGGTATGATTTTTTTTTTTTGTTCTTTTTGTGGAACCGGGGATTGAACTCAGGCCCTTGTGCTTGCCAGGGAAGCACTTATTCCACTGAACTATCTCCTCAGCCCCATAGGTGTGATCTTGGGAGGTGAAGCATGGTAGGAAGAGGTGGGTCACTGTAGGCATGGGCTGGAAGGGAGCCTACGTGTGTCCCTTCACCTCCCTTCGTGCTCACTTCCTGCCTGTCTTGCCCTGCCCCTCTGCCATGATGCCCTGCTTGGAAGCCAGCCTCTTAAAGACCGAAACCTCCGCAAACTATGAGCCAACATCAACCTCTCCTCCTTCAAGTTGTGGATATTTAGTAATTTGTCCAAGCAACAAGAAGGTCACTAAGACAAGTATTTTGAACTTCACCAAAGGAAAGTAGGAGGGGAGAGAGTTTCACCACAGCCCACGAAGTATATGGAACAAATACCAGGAACTCCATGGTACATATGAGAGGACATAGATGCTGAGAAAGGGGTCTCTTCTAGTCAATTTGTGATACTATAGTGACACACCACAGGCTGAAGGCTGCTTGTCAGTGACAAAAATTTATTTCTGTTTGTAAATCCAAGGCCTAGGGGCTGGCAGTGTTTTTGTCTGGTAAAGGCCCACTTTCAGGTTCATAGACAAAACAGTGATTTCTTGCTATGGCCTCCCCTGGAAATAAGGGCAGGGATCTTTCCCAGGACCTCGTTACAAGGGCATTAATCCCACTGTCATGACCCCTTCTAGCACCACCATCTTGGGGTAAGGATGCCAACATGCCAAGTAGGGAGGCAGGTTGCAGCCCATACTTGGCTGGCTCCAGCACAGAGTGGCACATGGAAGAGGACAGCGGTTCACGGAGGTAGAAAACAGCAAAGAGCAAAGGGAGCAGCTAGCAAGCCTCCCTCCCTTCCTCATATTATATTCAGGCTATCCACCCAGGGCAGGTGCAGCACTCACACCCACAATCCCAGTATTGGATCATGAATTGATCACAAATTCTAGAAGCCTCGTGGGGACTAGACACAAATCATAACAAGAACAGTAACATTTCACTGACTACCAGGTTACCCCCATACCTCTCTTCTTGCCTGTGTTCCCCGAGTAAACAACCCTTTTTCCTTTCTGGCTCTCTGAGCACAAACATTCCTTTCTGGCTCTCTGAGCACAAACTAAATTTTTTTTTTTTTTTTTTTTCTTTTCTAGAAGAAAAGGAGCTCTCTGTTTCCTCCACCTGGGACAGCCCTTTCTTTCCTACCTCCTTCCACTCAGCCAGCTGCTTCATTTGAAAGCATTTCTATCAGGCTTCTGTTATGTGCCAGACAGGGCTCTGGGCCAGGAAGGTAATTAACCTTTTTTTGTTCCAGAAGCCCTGTTGGTAACCTGACAAAAACCTGTAGACCCTCTCCCAGCCTGAGACTTTTTACATGAATAAAATAAAAAAGAGGATTGTAAAATAAACAAGATTGAAATTGTTACCAAAGTGTTTTAAAATTGAGGTCTACAACACACGTATTTCTTTATTGTGGTATCAAACAATATCTAGCAGTAGGTCTAAAAAGTTGTAATTTCATATTACATAAATGATAATTCAACATAAATGATATTTCTTTTTTCTTTTTATTTATTTTTTTTTTCTGTGTTTAGGGCAGGATCTACAGCGTTGCACTACTAGATCAGACTTGTAGTGATTCTCCTGCTTCAGCCTCCCAAGTGCTGGGATTACAGGCACGCGCCACCACGCCCAATCTCAGCATACCCTGGGGTGAGAGGCACCCCTGGGATTAAACCCTGGCCACTGCACTCTGCCTAAGCAGGCACTGATATGTATATATTTTGTTGTTGTTTTTGATTTTTTGGAGACAAGGTCTCACTATGTAGTTCATGTTGGCCTTGAATCCATTATGTAGTCCAGGCTGGCCTAAAAAACATGGTGAACCTACTAGCTCAGCCTCCTGTGTGCTGGGATTACAGACATCCACCACCATGTCCTGCTATTTCCTATATTCATGGTGGAAGGAAATGCTAAATTTCAGTTAGCGATTAGTGAAAAGATTCAGTTTTGTTGTTTTGTGTGTGTGTGTGGGAGATTCTATCCATTCATGCTAGGTAAGCACTGTGCAGCTGAGCTGCATCCCCAGCTCTCAAGATATATGCTTTATTTTTCTGTGCAAATCATGGAGGCCAAATTCCACCCACAAACCCCAGAGACTCCTACATTAGTAAAATTCAGGGAAACTGAGCAGGAAGGCAGATAGACATTTTATTTGTTTGTTCATTTATTTATTTTGCGGAACCAGGGATTGAACTCAGGCCCTTGTGCTTGGCAGGCAAGTGCTTATTCTACTGAGCCACCTCCCCGGCCCTCAGATAGCCACTTAAAGAAAATAAATAAATGATGATTGACTAGGGTGGCCAAAAAAGGACTGCAGGAGGTGACCCCAGCAGAAAGCTAAAGAAGAGAAGGAGCTGGTTTCTTGGAAAGCCAGGGGAGGGTGTCGCAAATGGAGAGAAACAGTACGAGGCCTGCACTAGCTAAGCACAAGGCATTCATCAGCCACCACAGAGTGGCAAGATGAAGCCGGGGAAGCAGGAGCACACCAGTTCTAAAGCTGCTGTAAAAATCCCTCAGCTCCTGCCTGGGTTCCCTCCTCTGGAAAACCAGGGTAACAGTGGAGTCCAGCATCCGGGGTTTTCCTGGGTGCCCTTGAGATAACAAAAGTGAAAGGACGTGGTAAGTACGTCCTCCCTAGAGGGCCGTATCTTCTATAGAAGTACCTCACTGGTCTTTACTGTTGCCCTAGATCGTTTGCTAGAGCTCACATTAGATTTTACAAGACAAAGCTGGGAATCAGTCTGGCATACCTGACTGCAAGCCCTTCTGCTTGGGGATAAAGCGCTTGTCACTGCAAATCCCATCCATCCACCTCCCCAGCTGCTCCCCTGTCTCCCAGTCCTTCCCCCAACCAGGCAGGTCTCCCAGGAGGAGAAATTTAAATTCAAAGTCAGTAGCTAAAATCTAGGTGGCCTTAGGGACGCCACTTAGCCATGCTGTTAAAAACAGCATAACCATGGCAACCCATTTGTGTGTCAGCCTCTAATCGGGAAAATCAGCGGAAATCCACGGGAGAAGAAGTCCTCCATTCTCTAAGTGGCTGGTTCACCCTCCTCCTCTGGCTCCAAGAGGTGCTAAAAGCAGCTCACCCCATGGGATTCCTGCTGCCCTAAGGATTCTGTCCTTTGAGAGCAGTCACTCTAGAGCCTTCCCTGCAAGACAGTTCCTTCTGAAGCAGGTAAGGGAAGGGCTACACACTTTTAGGGATCAAACTTTTATTGGTATTCTCCAGCCCCAGCCCGGCCAGGTCACTTGTCCTTACCAGTTTCAAGCGAGTGACAAAGAGGGAGACCTGGGTGGAAGATGAGGCTGGGATGACCTGTAGTCAGCACAGTCTTCCTTTTCCCTCTTTGTCATCCGTTCTCCAACACTTGGCCTCATGCACCACCCCACCCCCACCAAGGTCTTGTCATCTTCCAGTAGGGGCTTTGGCTTCAAGTCCTGGGATCAGGGTCTTCCCTCTTCTGGGGCTGCAGGGCCACAGGCTCCCGACCTTTGCCTGCTGTCTCCAGGAGTGCTCTCTGCTTCCTTTATTGATAGCCTGTACCCAACTCCTGAGCCCTTACTGAATGGTAGGCAGTTCACGCTTGGGGTCCTAGTGGCCTGCCCTCCATGGACAACTCATTTTCCAGAGTTAGGCATCTTCCATCCTTTTATTCCACTGTCATCTGTAAGACTGAGGACACTCCAGACCTGATGGCAGTGAACTTGTCAGAGTCTCTGTTTGACATTCACTCATTCATTTAAGCTCTGTAACTAGGCTTTGATGTCAGTACTACTATTATCCTGCCCAATAAAAATTACGATTTTTACAAGATAGAAAAATTGATCTTTAGAAAACTATCAAGGATTTTGAATTTGAGCCACCTGACTCCCTGCCTTTTACTGGCTCAGACATCGTCCACTGCTCAAAGATTGGGTCTAGGTCTTTCTGGTGGCAATTACTTCATGCCCAGAACTGATTTGTCAACAGGAGGTAGAGTGGATAGTGTTGTGTCATGGGGCATCTTACGCATATGCCATAAAATGATCACAAAGACCTTTGTGAATGGAAACAATGAACTGCCCCTAGGTTACTATGGAAACAAAGGCTTAGGCTGACTCATCTTCGCTAAGACACTTAATGGTGGCAGCAGGTCCTTCCTTTATGTGGCTTCCCTTGTCAAACTGCTACAGTGAAGTAAAATTTCCTCCCTTTGACTTAATTTCTACTGTCTTGGGTGCAATGGTGGGAGACAGAGAGAAGAAGGGAGGGGCTTCCTGCACCCTGATGGAGGATGCAGAGGAGGAGGATGGTTTCCTGCGAGCAAGCATGGACACAGCCCAGGGGAGTGCACTGGCAGGGAAGCAGTGAGCACCAGGAGCAACAGCTCTGTCAGGAGAAATAAAAGGCTCGCTCCCTGAGGCTTTCCTCAGCCTCTCTCTCCCTAGGAAGCCCAGGACCTCCTCTTCTTCAGCCATCAGCTCTCACAGGGTCAGGGCACTTCCTTTCTTCCCCTGCCAGGCATGTCTTCCCCTCAGGAGCTGATGCCTTCCAAGGACAGGGCCACAGCCCTTTCCACACTGCTTCCCCGTGAGTGCCACAG
The DNA here is from genome assembly GCA_004027165.1 of Ctenomys sociabilis. Lineage (NCBI taxonomy): Eukaryota > Metazoa > Chordata > Mammalia > Rodentia > Ctenomyidae > Ctenomys > Ctenomys sociabilis. The sequence continues at coordinate 9,544 of PVKA01015926.1, forward strand.
CTTGCCCTACTGAGGCCACTGAAGGCCCTCCTGGGGAATGAACTCTGAGACCCAGAGGGTAGCCCCAAGAGTCCTGTGCGACAAAATCCAACTCCTCCTGGGAAGCACAAACCTGGGCTCCTGGAGGCCCATGTCCTGCGATGTGGGGACAGGAGGCTGAGTGGCCATGAGGGGGTGCTACCTAGAGAGGCTCCTGCTGCTAAGTTAAGTGCCATGCAACTACATACAGGGAATTTTGTAATGGGACACAGGCATGGCTCCATTGTTTCAGTGCTAGCTTTCATTAGAGTTATGAACACTCTTTTTCCTTTGCTCAAGTTGATATTTATAAGCCGGGCGTGGTGGCACAGGCCTGTAATCCCAGCACTCGGGAGGCTGAGGCAGGAGGATTGTTGTGAGTTCGAGACCAGCCTGAGCTACAAAGTGAGCTTAAGGCCAGCCTGAACTGCATAGTGAGACCCTGTCTCAAAAAGACAAAAAAAAAAAAAAAAAAAAAAAGTTGAGATTTATATCCCTACCTAGTATTCTCAAGCGCAAGGCTGAGTTTTGAAGCAGCATGTCTTGTCTTCTCCTGAAGACATAATGTGGTCGATGGAGGCAAAAAGGATCTCCATTTTTTGCCCTTCCTTTGTCCACAGACTTTGCAATGTGACTCTACAGTGCTCCCCATATAGGGGTGAAGTTTTATTTCTGGGATTGATTGACTTTCTATTTTGCAGTGGTCAACAGAAATTAGTGTGACAGTTCCAGGACTGCACCCTACAGGATTCATATACTTTATCCCCCTTTCTTGGAAACTTGCCAAGACCCCCTGTGAACAAGCGTTGGCCTCCTCTGTCAGGGGTTGAGAGACCACCTTGTCTCAGTTACACTAGCTGTGACCTGGCCTGTGATGTGTGAAAGAGCATAGCCAAGACCAGTAAAGTCAACCTGTGTCTGCCTGCTAACCATGCGTGCCCAAGTGAACCAGCCAAAACCAGAACCATCCTCCTGATCCATAAATTGTAAACAATGGGAGATGCTTGCTGTTTTAAGCTGCAGAGCTCTGGGGTCACTTGTTATATAGCAATAGCTGACTGATATATCCGAGCATATTGTGCAACACACAGTGGGGCTGAGAATCCCCTTGAGAGGAGGTGTGAATTTTGGCACTTTCCACTTTTCCTGATGTCCTCTGTTGACTGTCACAGTAGCTGAGTGACAGTGACTATTATTATTCTTGAGTTTTATTTTTTGTTCATCATTAGTTAATCATTAGAGGGTTAAAAATACACTTAAAGGGCTGCGGAGATGGCTTAGTGGAATAAGCACTTCCTTGGCAAGTGCCAGGGCCTGAGTTTAATCCCCGGTTCCACCAAAAAAAAAGACAAAAGTACACTTAAGGGCCGGCCAAATAGCTCAGTGGATTAAAGCACCTGTGAGCAGGTACAGTGCCTGGGAGTTCAATCCCTGGGCCTGCTGTTCTGGCCCCACCTGTGAGACGGCAATTGAGACTGGGCGTGGTGGCACATGCCTGTAACCCCAGCTCTTGGGAGGCTGTAAACAGGCGGATCACTATGAGTCCAATCTAGTCATAAGACCATGAACACCCTGTACACCTTTCCCTAAAATACAAAAAAACCCACACACATAATTCTAAGAACCATGACTACCAAAACTTGCAGACCAAAAGACATTGTGATATATAACCCAAGTGAGAAAATGGCAAAGTAGATGGGTAAAATCTTCCACAAGTGACCCCCTAAATACATTTCATCTTGAACTCTTTTGATAACCTCTCTCCAACTCAGGTTTCTCTGTGAAATAGGGTTATATATACATGCCATAAAGGATTCTTTAAGAACTCAGTGAGGATTTTCAGAATAGCACAGTAATTTAGTGCAAAAGTCCGGAAATCGATTGCTAGAATTTAGGTCCCGTGTTTGTCACTTACGAGGTCTGTATGTCATGCTCACTACTTACTGACCCTGATAGATGTTCAACAAAGTTACTTTATAGTTCTTTTCCTCTGTACAGCTTTTTGCTAATCTTTATGTTGCCCCAGAAAATTACCAATCAAAGCTAAATTTATTTATTTTTATTTTTATTTTTTTTGCGGAACTGGGGTTTGAACTCAGGCCCTTGCACTTGCCAGGGAAGCGCTTATTCCACTGAGCCATCTCCCTAGCCCCTAAAGCTAAATTTAAAGATTATTATCTTAGAACTATTCTAAGAATTTAGAGGAACTAACATTTGTTAAGCGTTCAAAATCTTTTATAATAAATACAATGTATTTATACCTTCTGTTCATAGTATAAAGTCCTTCAGAAAAGACTATAATATAGAAGAGCTGGGCATGGTGGCGCAGGCCTATAATCCCAGCACTTGGGAGGCTGGGACAGGAGGATTGTTGTGAGTTCGAGACCAGCCTTGACCTAGAAAGTATGCTTAAGGCCAGCCTGAACTGCATAGTGAGACCCTGTCTCAAAACAAACAAACAAAGGCAACAATATAGAAACAAAATACATATTTAAAGTGTCCATTCACACAATGAAATATCTAACCACATAATAAATTTTGTCATGGGAAAGCATGGAAATTTGTTCCAGAAATTATGTTATGTGAAAGAAACATAGACAAAATACCGTATACACATTAGTTGCAATTTGACAAAAATACAGGTAAATAACTAGAAAATAATAAATTTATATAATTATCATCTCAGTTGTAAAATTTTAATAAAATTGTTAACAAATGTACTATCATTTTAAAATTTGAAAAATATGGATCATTATGCAATGCTATCATAAAAGTATAATTATCCCCAGAATGAGTTAAAATGGATTATATGATTGATGTTTACTAATCAATCTAATTCACAGGATTGGTATGTTTTACTGGGTGACATAAAGACATAAGCACAAATTTTTTTAATTTTTATTTTACTGAAAAAGTAATACAAAATTTCATGACAAAATAATAGGAAAATAGCAGTGTTTAATACATTGAGTATTGTTATCTTTTATTTTATTTTATTTTTGGTGGAACCAGGGATTGAACTCAGACCCTTGCGCCTGCCAGGGAAGCACTTATTCCACTGAGCCATCTCCCCTTCCCTATTTTACTTCTGAATATGGTTGCAACCATTTACTTGTAAAAGTCTCGAGTTCATCCTTCTTTATCCTCAGTAGTATTCTATTGTATAAAAGGAGCACATCTTTTTTATCCATTCCTTGGTTGATGGGGTGTGAGTTGTTTCCAAGATTTAGCTATGACAATTGCGCTGCTATAAACAGTGATACACTGTGGTATGATGTTTTTAATTTTTCTGGGAAGAAACCCAGAAGGGAATTAGCTGGCTTGAATGGAACCCCTAATCCTAGTTTTCTGAGGAATCTTCACACTGATTTCTACAGTGATTGCACCAGTCTACGCTCCCAGCAACAGTGGACAAGGGTTCCTTTATTCCCACAGCACCTCCAGCATTTGTCCTGATTTCTTGATGATAGCTGTTCTTTCTGGAGTGACATGAAATCTCAGGGTTGTTTCAATTTGCATTTCTTTAATAACCAACGATGTTGAATATATTTTTCATATATTTATTTGCCAGTTGTATTTCTTCATCTGAGAAGTGCATATTCATCTCAGCTGTCCATTTTTTTTAAAAGAATATTTGATACAGGGTCTTGCTGTGTAGTTTGGATTCATAGTTGATCCTCCTGTTTTTAGCCTCCCCATTGCTGAGATTACAGGCATGCACCACCATGCCTGGTCTCGGTGACTGGCTCAGCGGGCCTGGGGTCAGCGCCATGGCAGTATGCAGTGTGGGGGACCAAGCCCAGCCCCCGCACTTTCCTAAGCAGGTGCTTAGTCTGCTGAGCTATCTTGCCAGACCTAGATGCCCATTTCTGGATTGGGTCTTTGAATTTTGGGGGACCCAGTTTTTTCTCAATTCTTTTTGTTTTTTTCTAAATGTATTTAGTACAAGGTCTCACTACACAGATCAGACTTATAGTGATCCTCCTGTTTCAGCCTTCCAAGCACTGGAATTACAGGCCCACACCACCATACCCAGTCTCTGAGTGTGGGGCCAATACAGCCCTCCAGGGACTGAACCCCGACCCTCGCTCCTGCCTATGCATGTGCTTCGATCTCAATTCTTTATATGTTCTAGAAAATAAGTTCTTTAGGGGATAACTGGTTAAAATTTTTTCCTACTATGTAGATTGTCTTTTCACTCTGTTGGTGATTTATTTCGATATACAAAACCTTTTTCAGTAGGACGAAATCTCATTTTTTGATTCTTTGAATTATTTCCTCTGCAGTGTGGATTTTGTACATGCATTCACTGCCTGCCCCTATGTCTTCAAGATTTCTACCTAGTTTTTCTCCCAATAGATTTACTGTTTCTGATTTAATATTTAGATATTTTATCCATTTTGGTTTTAGTTTAGTGAATGGTGATAGACATGGGACTAGTTTTAGTTTTTGGCATGTGGACAGCCAACTTTTCCAGTGCCACTTATTAAGGAGGCTGTCTTTCTTCCAATGTTTGGCCTCTTTGTCAAAGACAAGGAGGCTGAGTGTGTTTGGAGTTGTGTCTGCATCTTCTAATCTCTTCCACTGATCCTCAGGTCTGTTTTTTGCTTGCTTGTTTGTTTGTTTGTTTTGCCAGTACCATGCTGATCTGACCAAAGCAGTTTTGTAGTATAATTTCAAGTCAGGGACTGTGATGAGTGCTGCCTTTTGCATTTGTTGTCTCAGAACGTTTTTTGCTATTCTAGGTCTCTTCTGGTTTCAAATGAATTTTAGGAATGATTTCTGTAGTACTGTGATGTATGCTAATGGTATTTTTGACCAGGATTTCATTAAATCTGTGTAACAGTTTTGGGAGTAGGGCCATTTTCACTATGTTGATTCTTCATATCCATGAACAAGGGATACCTCTTCATTTTCTGATTCTCTTCAATCTTATTTTTTACAGAACTGCAATTTTCAGTGTATAAATCTTTTACTTCCTTTGTTAGATTGATTCCTAAGAATTTTTTTTTCTTGGGTGCTATTACAAAAGGTGTTGTTTCTCTCTCAGTGAATTTTTTGTTTGTGTATAGGAAGGCTATTGATTTTTGAGTGTTGAGCTTTTATCCAGATACATTACTGAATTTGGTTATTTTTATTTTTTTATTTTTTTTTTTTGTCTTTTTTGAGACAGGGTCTCGCTATGCAGTTCAGGCTGGCTTTAAGCTCACTTTGTAGCTCAGGCTGGTCTTGAACTCACAACAATCCTCCTGCCTCAGCCTCCCGAGTGCTGGGATTATAAGCATGCGCCACCACGCCCGGCTGAATTTGGTTATTAAATCTACAAGTCTTTTGTTGGATCTTTGGGGTATTCTATAGACAGTATCATGTCACCTACAAATAATAATTTCACTTGTTTTCCTATAAGCACAGAATTTTTGCTCTCTTAAACCTGCAACTTGAATGTTTACTCCTGGGGCCTTTTTCTCATCCTCATATCCATATTCATCCCTATGTTAAAAACCAAGCAGAGCAGAATTCCAGCATCCCTCGCTCCAGATCACAGCACACCGGGTGAAATTAAGATTCAGTCCCGGGCCGTTGCTTCTCCCAATGGTGGATGCTAGGCTCAGCTGCCTGGGTGGAGCAGCACAGCCCAGTGTCCCTGGATCTACATCTCCTGCTTTGGGCTCCCTAATAAAACATCAGCCAGGGGTGCTACAATCACACGCAGTCTTAGCCTCTCCCTGGCTATAGATGAAAAGAACCACTCCTTCCCCCCAGATGTTACCACTGAGTAGAAGACCCTCCTTCCACTCTGGCATTCTTCAAAAGGAGGAGAAAAGCAAACTTGTTTAGGGGTGGGGACTTTGGCAACTTGAGTTAGCTAGGAAGGGGTCTCCTGATGAAGACATCAGAATAAGTGAAATTCAATTCTTCTCCTATATATTTCCAGTTGAATGATAAGGTTCTTATTTCCTTATCCATAAAATGGATTTATTCCTTTTCCCTTTTATAGTAATTCACAGACTGGGATCACAATAGCAGCTAAGTGTTAGGGCTCATGCTAACCTCTTAATACTCATTTATCACACATAGTCTGCAGAACAACCCCAGAGAAAAGTGTGGTGCTCAATTTATACTTGAGAAACCAGAGTCTTTGCTTTTGCTTTTGGTCACACAGCTAACAAATGGCCAGGAAACCCTGAAGCTCAGAACCATCTGATAACGCTGAGAGCTGGTTTTCTACCGTCATACTACGTGAAGGCAAAATTGTAAAATTCAAAACCCACTGTGGGGACACATGTTAAATGAGACCATTGCATCCTATTAGTCTTTGTATACAGTACTGAGTTCTAAAGTAGATTAAATTCTGCACCATTCTTCTCTACTTTGTGAAACATCGAAAAAGAACAAGAAAAACTTGAAATTGCTCTGAGCCCATGGAAAGTAGACTAAATGTGCTACCAGATCAGCACCAGAAGGGACCGTCATGGTTGGGTGTAGTGGCCATTGTCACTTTCTGTAATGGACAAAAGTGCAGCCGGGAACGCAGGTCATGGCAAAGCCACATGGAGAGCCTGACCCTGCCAGGCCCTGCTTACTTCTCCACCTCTCTCCTCTTTCTCTCCCTCCCCACCAGCGCCAACCACATCCTTGGGCCTCCTGCACATCTCTTCATGCTGGGCCACCACATTCACAGAGCCCTGCACACCTGCAGGAAGGCCTGCAGCTGTGAGCTTTAATGAGTTACAAGACCCGACCCCTAGGCCAGGCCATTCTCAGCACAGCACGCACCGCCTCGTCAGTCTACCCCAGAGAAGGGTCCTCCACCCCCCTCCAACCACTTGAAGGCACTGCAGCCCAGACTCTGCAAAGCTGGTGGAGCGCTGCATCCCCAATCATTGCACAGATTCATGCCTCATTAAAGAAATGAAAAATAACTAAAACTGATAGAAATAGAAGTACATCTAAGGGAAGACTCATTCCTGGACATTTGGGTGCTAGGCTCAGCTGCCTGGGCAGCACAGCCCCACTTGTCCCTGGATCTGCAACACCAGCGCTAACCACATTTGAGTTAGACTGAAATGTCTTTCTTTCCTTTTTTTTTTTTTTTCTTTTTTTTCTTTTTTTAATGTATTTGGCACAGGGTCTTACTACTGCTCAACTCAGACTCATAGAGATCCTCCTGTCTCAGCCTTCCTAGTGCTGGGATTACAGGCATGCACCACCACGCCTGGTCAGTGGCCAGCTCAGGGCACCTGGGGTGGGGCTGGCACAGAATGTGGTACTGGGGATCAAAGCCTGGACCCTGAGCTTGCCTAAGCAGGCCCCTAGTTTGCTGAGCTATCTCACCAGCTCTAGTCTAAAATTTCTATAAGGAGCTCCCTCCCCTTCAGGTTTGTCTACATCCTTCTGTTGAAACTGCTTCCGCTGAAGCTCTCCCTAAGCAGCAAGCTTGCTGCTACGCTGGTAAATCTAGCAGGAAGTTCTCAGCTCTTCTACCTCAACACCAGGAGCATTTGACAGAATGAGAGAGACAGCCAGTTCCCAGATAATGATTGTCACTTGGCTGAGGGATTCATCGGTGACAAAGATTTGGATAGTTAACATCAAAATAAACCAATATTCTTTGCGGCTGTTGAAGGTGGTATCCTCATTACATGCTTGTCTACAACATATATGTGTGCTTAAGCTAACTGCATGCAGAAGTGTTCATACTTACATTGACTACATGCAGTATCTCCTTTCTTATCTGCAAGAGATATATTTGATGGCCCCAGTAAATACCTAAGACCACAGATCGCACTGAACCCTTTAATAAAGTCATGCGCTATTCACCTCCACAGTATTTTCTGAGAGATACATCATTAAGTGATTCTGGTGTTGTGTAAACATGATAGAAAATGCATTGAAAAAACCAAGATGGTAGAGCTGACAACAAAGTAGACTGTGGTATGGCAACCATCTCCTGTCTGTCCTTCATTGACTAAAACATTGTCACAAGAATGTATTGTGTTTTTTCCCCAGGTATCCACGTGATGATAGAGCTTCATTTATCCACTAGCCACAGTAAGAGGTTAACCACAAAGGGCCGGCCAAGTAGTTCAGTGGATTAAAGTGCCTGCTTACGCAGATGCAGTGGCCAGGGTTCAGTCCACAGCCTGCTGTGCTGGCCCCACCTCCAGGGCGAGCTGAGATGGAGACTGAGACTGAGTGTGGTGGCACACTCCTGTAATGCAGCTCTTGGGAGGCTGACCACAGGCGGGTCAGTATGAGTCCAATCTAACAGTGAGACCCTGTAGACTCTTACTAAAACAATACAAAAAAAAAAAAAAAAAAAAAAAAAAAAAAAAAAAAAAAAAAAAAAAAAAAAAAAAAAAAAAAAAAGAGAGAGAGAGAGAAAGAGAGAGTGTGTTTAGAAACAATAATAAAAATAGAATAACTACATTAGTGTTCTATAATAAAAACCCTGTGGGTGTGGTATCTTTCCCTCTTTCTCAAAATATCTAGTGGTACTGAGCTGTATTTCTGGACCTCAGTTAACCTCAGGTCAGTGAAGCCACAGATGGTAGAAAACTGCTAATGAGGACTATGCACAAGTCCATCTGTGAAATAGGCTCAGCTCGTCTCTGGTAGGAGTTTCTGTTGTCTTTAGGAAGTGTGGAGTTTGTCAAGTATATAGAGAAGCCCTTTGGGGAGGGTTAAGCTTGAAAGAAGAGTGTTATCAATTACTACACACACACACTCTGTGCATACAAGCTGCATGGTCTAATGACTGAAGTCACAGACTTATGGAACCTTCTAAAACCTCATTGCCAGAGTTTGAATTCTGGCTCTGAAGCTTATCTGCTTAAAGAACAAGAGAAACATAAAGCACAGGATCCTGATGAGCAGTTGCTTCAGTGATTTACTACTTAGATGTGCTCAGCCAAGGCACCAGTAGCAGCCCCAATCTGCCACCTGGCTCTCACCAACCCTGCGTCTGTGCAAGGCAAGGTTCACCAAAGCAGGCAACTCTGTGCCATAGTGCATATGTCTTTCCCAAAAGGTGACTTCCAAAGGTGCCAAGCGACCATCCAGCAACTCTGAAACTGGCTTCTCAAGCGGCAACTCTGAAGTTAGGGCTTCTGCCTTCAATATAACTTGTAGCAGCATTAGTGTACATTAATTATATGAAATGTTTGTGTTTGTTGCAACATTTCCATATATGCACATATTTGGTTGTGGGATCCATTACATTTAGAGCTCCAACAAATGGTCCATATGGCAATCAGTAAGCATTTGTTGAATTAATAAATCTAAATAAGATATAAGTAACGGACGTTGTGGAATACAGTGGAACTTCTCAACGTTCCACTGTGGTGTAGGAACCCCCCTGGGTCCCAAAGATCCATTCAGAGGATTATAAGGAAGTCAGATTCATGATAATACTAAGAACTTACTTATCTGCTTCACTTCCACTCTCATATAAGTGTACAGTTTCAGAAAACTTATTAATATTTGATATTCCACATGGTAACTAGCCTTTAAAAACTTAGTATCACTTTTTGGAGTATCAAAGAGGAATAGCCAGTTACCTGACAATTGTTCTCTCTGTTCTAACTACACATATGAATAAAGCTGGATTTTCTTTATATGTTGCATCTAAAACAAATTGTATAGTATATCAAATCATCTGAAACAGATGTGAAATTTAGCTGCCATCTATGAAGTTAGATATTAAAGTTACTTGAAAAATATATGACAGTGCAAATATATATATATATATATATATATATATATATATATATATATATATATATATATATATATATATATATATATATATATATACATATATCTCAACATAATTTTTTTTTTTTTGTCTTTTTGAGACAGGGTCTCACTATGCAGTTCAGGCTGGCCTTAAGCTCACTTTGTAGCTCAGGCTGGTCTCGAACTCACAACAATCCTCCTGCCTCAGCCTCCCAAGTGCTGGGATTACAGGCATGCGCCACCACACCCGGCTCTCAACATAAATTTTTGTTTAGGAAAATATATACTTGCCAGGCAGGCACATAATCTACTGAGTTACCTCCCATCAAGTTTTTTAAAAAATTAAAAAATGTAGGGGTCAGGGAGATGGCCCAGTTGAAAATGTGCTTCCCTGGCGAGCACAAGACCCTGAGTTCCATTCCTGGTTCTGCCAAAAAAAAAAAAAAAAAAAAAATCAAAAAATGTGTCATTTGTGTTAGCACTTAATGGATATATGATCACTACTTGAAACTCGAAGCAATAGAATCACTTCAGTTCGTAAACTTAAGGCCAGCAAGAGCAACATAGCAGTATCCATCTCAAAAAAATAAAAATAAAAAAGATAAAATAAAATCACACAAAGCCAATGTGGTATCAGACGCACCTGGAAACTTTGTGAAAACGGAGACTGTGGGCTCCTGTCCTCCAGAGCTGGACTTGAGCTCTGAGAATTTGTATTTCATTAGAATTGTCCCACTAATTCTCATCATGAACCACAAATACAATAAAAGTTTGAGAAAATACAGGCTCAAAATGCACTACAATGCTTAGATAATGCTTCATTTTTTTGCCAAATATTTATTAGGTAGAGTTGTCATTGATATCGAGGCAAATTGACCTCAGGGCCTCTTATGGACAATGGCATTGTCGATGGGACTAACGGCATAGGCTGTATATAACTTACATAAGTTCCTTGCATATACTCTAAAGCATTCATAATTTCTTACATACCTAGTTCATCATAAGTGCCAGGCAAATCGTTACTCTGTGTTATCAGGGAGGCATAACAAGAAAGATGGCGGCACACGTTTAGTACAGAAGCAATACTTTGAATACCCAGAACCCATGTAGGCATGGCCATAGTGCTCGCGGGGGCGCTCACTGGGGTGAGCTCAAGGCACCACAGGGCATGCTGAGCAGACACCAGGAAACAAGCCCTGAGGAGGCTCATATCCAGTGCAGACAGATGTGGGCAAGGAGACAATAGTGGGTCTGCAATGGGGGGCGGGAGCGGGAGGGCTCTACTTGTTTGGGACATCTGTCTCCATTGGTAGGAAAGATCTGGAGAAGGGTGACAAGGATGTTATGAATGATGCCTGGATAGAGGCAGGCGGCCATGGGGCCCAATGGTGGCTAGTACACTGACCAGCCTGGCTGTTGTGGAAGGCTGTCTGGAGAACAGATCCATAAGGTCAGACAGGTGAGGAGGGGAAGCTTCACCCCAGGGGGAAAGCTGTCTAGGGTTTGATGGAGACCAGACGAAGAGACACAGTTCGGGGTCACAGCTCTGGTGGCACAATGGATCACAGCTTGGAAGACTGCGGGCTAAGAATGGGATGCCTGCTCACTGGCAGCTAAAACAATGTGACTGAGGACCATCAGAGCCGGGTAGGAAAATAAGCAACTATGTTCATGCCCACAGTTTACAAGAAATTAGTTAACCTGTTGAAACTCGGAGTGAGATAAAGTAAATTTGATAAACACTCCATGAACGTTCTATGCCTTTTCCTCAGAGTATTTCATGAATCTTTTCATATGAGGAGCTCTTGAAATTTTGAGGTCAATGACTCTTAAGAATCTGATGTAAGCTTTAAATATTTTCTCCAATAATTAAATGAATTAAGGCAAAAAATTATGTGGCTATGCAGTATTTTCTCCACTCATGTTGCCTTAACCTTTTTTTCTTTTTCTTTCTAAAAAAGTATCATCTGGTAGGATAGGAAGGATAAAAAAATTCATTTTAATAGAACTAAGCATCAGTGCTGTTCTGTAAGAGGCAGTGAGAGAAGTTGTATTACTAGAATTTTTGGGCAAGAGCCCAAGCTCTCGGGGTCCCAGCAGATCCGCCTTCACCACCCAGCCCATCACACCAATCAAGAGGCCAAGCAGTGGTGAAGGGCAGAGAAAGAACTTTAGCCAGCATAACCATGCTGAAAAGCAGAGATAGAGAAATCAAGATCTGTCTTCAAGGAGCTGATAAAAACTTGCAGGCTTTATAGAAAAGGGAAGCAAATCCAAGGGTCAGGCATTTGCATAGCACAGGTTATGCTGGTCAGTGCTGATCTGACTGATCTGTATCTCAGGACTGGTTCTGTGTGCTCCTGGGAAAGCACTGGAGGGGATAATTCAGTCCCCATCACAAGATGGTGGCCCCTCTGGGACAGCCCCAGTTCACCTCACAGGGCACTTGCTCCCGCTTTGGGGGTGACCTCTCTGTGGCAAGGCCTGTGAGGCTCTGCTTTTCTTGGAATCTGAGGGGGCTGCAGGTTTAGGACAATGACTCAAATCTTCCAGGCTTTGCTCCAGCATGTTGTGAAAGCTGACAGTTAGGTTTCCTGAAAATCTTGAAAGTTCCTTCACTTACTCTTATCTTAGTGTACTCAGTCTTGGAGAGGATAAGATAACCTGGGTAAATTTGGAGGTAATAGATCTTGAAATGCAAACCCTCTTTGAACTCAGACCCTTATGCTTGCCAGGGAAGCACTTACTCTACTGAGCCATCTCCCCGGCTCCGCAAACCCTCTTTAAGTAAGCAAGTGCCTCCATGAGAGCTGAGTAGAGATCTGACTCAGGTTTAAGGTAATCGGAGAAACAAAAGGAAGGTGGAGATGCCAAACTCTGTCCTGCTTCTAGCTGCCCACTGGGCATCTGTAGGCCTAGCCTCCAAGTTCCTATTACAGTAGGAGGTGGAAATTTCCTTCTGAAGTCCTGGCAACCCAAAGGAAACATCACAGAGGAGGAAACCAGAACAGAGCCCAAGTCTGGTGGAAAAGGAGGGGAAAGATGAACCAGATCACAGAGGGTTTGATCCACATCTCAGTGGGGAAAAGAAGGAGCTGTGCTCCAGAGTGAGACTCATTGTCTAGCAGTGAGTCTCTCTGGAATTGGACTTTATTTTTGCACCCATAAAATGGTGTGGTCAAAGGCAAGGTTGGGTGTGACTTCTGCTTATCTCAGTTCCTCGTGCCCCTTCTCCTAATGACACAGGGAGCAAAAAATGACGTTGGGTGGATGACCACTAAATGATACAGGGATGAAAAGTGACTGTCTCAGGTACCTGGGACAAGCTCCTGTTCTCTAAAACTGAAGAATGAATTTTAGGAACAAACGGAGGTTATGAGAAGAATAGATTTATTGAGGGAAAGAAAGCTTCTGCCTGAGAGAGAGAGAGATGGGGGGGCATGAGAGGGTGGTCCCCCAGAAGCTGTCTCTTCCAGGGACTTTCATAGAGGAAAACCATGTGGTGAGGGGGGTCTAAGGTGGCGGAGAACATGGGAACTCGCTTATGAAGCATGATGTGGGACAAACCTATGGTCAACCAATGAGGTTACAAGCACCATTGCTCAGGTAAAATTGGTTAAATCTAGTACCAAACGAGGAAGTGAGTCACATAGCAAGCAGGTATGAATTAGGACAGGGTCTCTTCCTGTTGGGGGCTGTGTTAGTGACTCATTTGGGCTCTTTCAAGGTGATTGATACCTATGTAGAATATCAATCCCTGATGCCCATCCCTAGGGAAGTCTGTATCTGTATTTGTTTCCTCTTTTGCTTGAGGTCTGGCACATATGGGAGGGTCTGTCTCTTCCAAGTTGCAAAGTCACCTTGTCTTCCATCTTGTCTCCTTGAGGGCCTGGCCCTGTCTCACTGCCTAGAATATTTCTGTCTGATTCAGCTGCTTACAGCACTTCCACGGCATATCTCCTCCCCTGGCTGCAGCTGTGGAAGCCATTCACTGAGCCGGGCTCCAGGCAGAGTGGACAGCAGAGACCTAACAGCGCCTTCAGGGTCTGCCACGCTCTCTCAGCATACTCGGAGTCCGCGCCATCTTATCCTCACTCCTTCACCCATCAGTGCTTGCTCTACCTCCTCTACCTTCTCCCCTCCCCTTCACCACAGAAGACTGCGACAGAGACCCACTCCTGTCAGTCTGCACAAGATGAAGCCGGCCAGACTCCTGCCCTTCCCTCCTCCCCTCCACACCTCCCTTTCTCCTTCACCTCACTCTCCCAGAGCCTCCAACAGGAGTCCACTTGCTCCCCACAGCCAGTAGCAGAAAGAAGAGCTCCAGTCTGAACACAGCAGCCTTCCAGCTGCCCAGCCCAACCTCTGACTTAAAGGACACCCTAGAAACAGCCACCACAGTGGCAAAACCACAGGTGTGGCAGCAGGGGGGTGACTGGCTTGGCGGGCTTCCAGGTCACACACCTGCTAGGGCCCCTCCAGCTAAGTCCCTCCTCCAGAACAGGCCCCAGCACCCCCCCCACAGCCTTAGGAGGAGCTGTATCAGCCCCCATGCAAACCCCACTTGCCCCTGACCTTCTGCTTCATACAGCCTGCTAGAGTTCAGCTGATGTAAGATAAGCTAATAGAGGAAAGCAGAACAAATTTACTTCAGTGTCTATCAGGGCTCAGAGGCCCTCATCAGAAAATAAGACCCAAGCTGGGTGTAGTGCACTCACTTGCAATCCCAGCACTAGGAAGTCTGTGGCAGGAGAATTGACACAAGTTCAGGGACACCCTGGGGCTACATAGTGAGTTCAAGGCCAGCCTGGACTGCGTGGGAAAATCCTGTCTCAAAAAAAAAAAAAAATACAAAAAGAAAATGGAGACTCCCAAAAGCTGTTATATTTGGTTATCCATACACTGAATAGGACAAAGAACTGTTTTGAAGAAGTAATTAAATCACGTGGGAAGATTTAAAGAGTTATTACAAGATGTACACAGAATTTTCATTGCCATTCTCAGAATGTCGTATGTGGAATCTTAGAATGTTGTATTTTCACTTGAAAAGTTTCTCTTTTAAGAAAAACATGAAGGTCAGAAGTGTTTTTTTTTTTTTTTTTTTGTACTTGTTTTTCTTTTCTTTCTTTTTTTGTATTTAGTACAGAGTCTACAGGGTCTCACTACACAGATCAGGTTTGTAGTGATTCCCCTGTTTTTAACTTCTCAAATACTGGGATTACAAATGTTCGCCACCAAGCCTAGTCTCAGTTGAAGACTCAGCGAGCCCTGGGGCAGGGCGGGCGGGGCACACTGGCATCAAACCCTGGCCCAGGCGCTTTGGTCCACTGAGCTGTCTGGCTGGCCCTTACACCTGCTGTTTCTCAAGAGCCTTGCAGTAGGGGAGGCGCACGGCACACCCTGCAGGGACCAGCCCCTGCCCTCAATTTATCGCTATGTCCACAGCGATGCGAACGTGCCAGGCCACGAGCACCCCCTTACTGTTCAGCATTTAATTCTCATAGCAAGGGCCGGCAGTATAGCTCAGCGGACTAAGCGCTTGCTTAGGTAAGCGCAGCGCCCAGGGTTCAATTCCTGGTTCCGCCTGCCGCACAGGCCCCGCCTTTGGGTGCGCTGAGCCAGCGACGGAGTCCGGGCGTGGTGGCGCGCGCCTGTAATCCCAGCCCTAGGGAGGCAGGAAGCAGGAGGATCACTGTGAATGTGGGCTGCATAGTGAGACCCTGTCAAAAAAAAAAAAACAAAAAAAAAAACCCCTAATTCTCATAGCATTCCCAGTAGCATTGCTGCCTTTATTTCAGTGATGAAAAAGTGAGGCTCATTACAAAGCTTGCTTGGAGTCTCGTGCTCCCACAAACCCACTGGACCAGGCATTGGCTTCACCTCCTGCCATCTCTCTAGTGACCATAGTGCATCATCAAAGCCTTCCCTCCCCACCTAGGAAAGGGTCTCATGGCATCCATTCCAAAAGTTCACCCTCAGAGGTGGAGTTTCTAGGAAATGGGAATGGCCAGACAGTCTTGGTTAGAGCAGATACAGACAGGAAAGTCTGGTTACAGGTCACGTGCGTGTGGTCTGACACCTGCTGCGGGTGGCTGGCTCGAAAAATAAGCTTTCCTCCCATCACCTGTCAGAAAATGGCTTGGGCACTTTATCCCAAACCAGAGGGGCCAGGAGATGGATCAGTGGAATAAACGCTTCCCTGGAGAGTACAAGGGTCTGAGTTCAATCCCCGGTACTGATACAGGGAGAAAAACTTCTCAGGTGGGTGACCTCCAAATGATAAGCTGAACCTCCAAATAACATAGGGAAAAACCATCTCTGGACCTGACCTGTACGAGTTCGTGTTCTCTAAAACCGAAGAATGAATCTTAGGAACAAACGGAGATTATGAGCAGAATAGATTTATTGAGGGAAAGAAAGCTCCTGTCCAAAAGAGAAGGACAGGAGGGGGGCCCGAGCGGGTAGTTCCCAGGAAGCTGTCTCTTCTGGGGACTTTTATAGAGGAAAACCATGTGGTGAGGTGGGTCTAAAGTGTTGAAGACATGGGAACTCGCTTAGGTGGACAAGAGGTGGGACAAAACTATGGTCAACCAATGAGATTACAAACACCATCGCTCAGGTAAAATTGATTAAATCCAGTGCCAAATGGGGAAGCGAGTCGCATAGCAAGTGGGCATAAATATGGGACAGGGTCTCTTCTTGTTGGGGGTTGGGCTAGTGACTCATTTAGGTTTTCAAAGTGATTGATACCTATTTAGAATATCAATCCCTGATGCCCATCCCTAGGGATGTAGCTGTTTCCTCTTTTTGTCTTGGTTTTGAGGTGTGGCCCATAGGGAGTGTCTGTCTCTTCCAAGTTGCAAAGTCACCTTGTCTGCCATCTTGTCTCCTTGAGGGCCTGACCCTGTCTGACTACCTAGAATATTTCTATCTAACTCAGCTGCCTACAACAGTACCACCAAAAAAAAAAAGAAAAAAAAAACAAAAACAAAAAACAATCAGACTACTGATTTTCTTCCCAGAAAGAGGCTGTAAATTATATTGCACACAAAAATGGACCTTTCCCAGACAAGGTAACCTCAGGACAACTTGTCTTTTCAATGCTATTACATTGGGTTGATGAGTTACGTGGCTTCCGCAATGCAATTGTGGAATAACAGGTGACTATGGGGTCCCGGGACTCACTTGACATCCCCAGAATACCTACCTATGGCTGACACTCTTTTTTTTTTTTTTTAGCATATTTAGCTCAGGGTCTCACTATGCAGCTTGGGCTCAATAGTGATTCCTGTTTCAGCTTCCCCAGCACTGGGATTACAGGCATGTGCCACCACACTCAGTTCCGGTGGCCAGTTCAGCATGGGACTGGCATTGCACCCAGGTCCTTCCTGGCACTTGCCTAGGCGGGGGCTAACTCTGCTGAGCTATCTCTGTGGCCCTATGGCCGATACTTAATGATTGTTTGTGCAGTGAATGAATGAACTTTTTTTTTTTTTTTTGTCTTTTTTGTAGGGCCCAAATAATCTCTAAGGACATACATAAGGTTACGTCGCCATTCTGTTCTGTATGCGCCGCCTTAGGACATCAGCTAACCATGTCAGCTAAATTACTGCCTAATGAACTAATGCTGTGAACCTTTGCCCCACTAGGGCCTGTAATCCCTGTTCCTAAAACAAAGAGGACATAAAAACCTCAGGTGGGGTCATAAACCTCAGGCCTAGCTTGGGAAAACATTTAATCTCAGGCCTGGGGACACTCTTGTCACTTTACACAAGTAAACCCACCCGTTCTCGGAATGCAGCTAAAACCACAGAGTTAGCTAGTAGTTGCCCTTTGGCCTACCCCTCTTAGTTACCCTAAAAAGTCAAATATTCTCAAACCCCTCCTCCCTTTGTCTTCAGGCTTAAAACCCAGCCCACCGTCAGGTCAGCCCGGGGCTTCTCTGTTCCTGCGAGTTCAGGGAGCCCCATGCATGCATGGAAAATAAAATCCCCTTGCTTTTGCATGAGAGGACGTCTCTTGGAGTCTTTCTTCACGCGATGGCCTTCTCAGACCTAACATTTTTGAGACAGGGTCTCACTATGTAGTTCAGGCTGGCTTTAAGCTCACTTTGTAGCTCAGGCTGGTCTCTAACTCATAACAATCCTCCTGCCTCAGCCTCCCGAGTGCTGGGATTACAGGCATGCGCCACCATGCCCGACTATGAATGAACTTTCCTAAGCAGAGAAGTGGGTGAATTAGGTCCAAGCTGCCCACAGTACCATCTGTAGTCAGGGGTAGGTTTGCTAACCATGACTGGACTATGGTAAGGTGACACAGACAGTGAGCACAAAACAGAAATTTTCATAGCTATTGAACAATGTGTAATGAATCTAACAGTAATTTGTTCTAAAAGGCTTGAGTCTTGTGTCCTTGTTTTGTTTTTTTCTAGGTTGTTTTTGTTATTTTTTTATCTGTTGCTTCCAGAATTCACTGTTTCTTATCAGTATTGATGTGCGATGATTGAAAACATTTTTAAAAGTCCTTCATAAAGCAGTTTAGAGCCGGGCGTGGTGGCGCATGCCTGTAATCCCAGCACCCGGGAGGCTGAGGCAGGAGGATTGTTGTGAGTTCGAGACCAGCCTAAGCTACAAAGTGAGCTTAAGGCCAGCCTGAACTGCATAGCGAGACCCTGTCTCAAAAAGACAAAAAAAAAGCAGTTTAGTTAGGTGACCACAGAGCCACTGGAAAGGGCAGACTGTAAAATGCCCTGGCAGAGAAACACACTGAGTTCCCACTGTACCCCCCTCTCCCAGCAGAGCCCAACAGGACTCTGATCTTTGGAAGGATGAGAAATTGGAGACCTCTTTACAGGTTCTCACCCACAGCTCCTTAGAGCTGCTCAGCGCTCACGTGATCTCCTCTGTCCCTTACCCTCAAACTTGAGAGGGAGAACCATAGACTAGCATCAAAGCAGAGTGAAATCTGGCCTGTGTTGTGGCAGGATGGGGGTTTTCTTCCTCTCCCTCCTCCTGCGGCCCCCTCCCAGCCCTTCCTGGGAGGAAGTCTAAGAGAAGCGGCTCTTAGCCTAGCGGGGCACACTGTTCTGTTCTGTTCTGAGAGGCATCAACAAGAAGAGGTGTTTTTGTCACGCACTGTTTTGCTTGAGGGACTGAATCTCCCCAACAACAAAAGGGAGCTGACAGAGCACCTGCCACGCCCAGGCAACTCCGTGGGAGGGGCCGAGTGGTGAGGAGGGTCAGGCCAGAGGGATGGGGAGAGGAGCAGAAAGAGTGAGGGTGGAGAGCTGGGTGGATGGGCAGTTCTGAACGCTAAGGAACTTAGAGGCACCTGACAGGGAGCTCAGGACAACTCTGGACCTCATGTCTGTCAAATTAAGACTTCTTGCCGCGGCACTGGATGTCCCTGACCAGCTCTCTCAGTTCAGGTAATCAGAAAGTTAGGGTGAAAACCAAATAGGCTGAGCACCACTGGAACGCGGTGGTCTCGGTGCCTTCACGGGATCTCCACACTGCCCGGTGCTTTTTCTGACCCTGCAGAGGTTTCTTCATCTGTAAGATGGGGATGACAAGACCCTTTATCTTGAGCACTTACAGAAAGTAAATAAATTAGTACGTGAAAGCACGTAGTGCTGGATTACTATGGCTCTAAGCAAGGCCATGCATATACAACATGCATGTATGTGTGCAAACACACACACGCACTCCACACACATGCACACGTTCTACTTCAATGTTCAACAGAGGGCCAGCCAGATACCTCACCAGATTAAGGCACCTGCTCAGGCACGCACAGGGACCAGGTTTCAATCCCCAGCGTGCCGTGCCAGCCCCGTCTGTGGTGGCACGAATCTGATCTGTGTAGGGAGACCCTGTACACCCTGTTCTAAATACATACAAAAAGAACCAAAGTTCAACAGAGTCCTGCAGGTGTGGTTTGAGCAGCTCCCATTCTGCCAGCACACACAGCGGGAGAGGGGCGTGTGTCCTTAGCAGGCTGCCCTCAAAGGCTGTTTGTTACATCCTAAGTGGCAAAGGCGGGTTGCGAATCAGACCTCAGCATACGACCCTGCTATTTCTGTGAAAATACTCACGTAGGTGGATGAAGAAAAGTCTGGAAGCGAAGAGGCAAAACCTGATGCAGCAGTGGTTCTCAGAGTGATTTGCACTGCTGTCTTTTTCTGTCACTGCCCTTTCTCACCTTCTGGACCACCAGCATGACTACTTGTATACTTGGAGGGGGACAGATAGAGGAAACAGCTGCGTATGGGGTCTTTGTGATTCTTTAAACCTGAACCTAGCCCTGCTGAGCTGCACTTCTGATTTTAGAGCATCTCAGTGCTATTACGTGGGGACATGGGGATGGGGAGGCTTGGGGGTCCCCCTGCCCCAGTCCTTGAAGCCCCAGGCCAAGGGACTGAGGATTCAAGCTCTGGCCAGGGAGCTTGCTGAGCACAGGCAAGGCAATGCCCTGCTTGTCCCCTCTTCTCTTTCTGGTTTCAGAACCGGCTCTTGCCTCACACATTTCTTTCTTTCTTTCTTTCTTTCTTTCTTTCTTTCTTTCTTTCTTTCTTTCTTTCTTTCTTTCTTTCTTTCTTTCTTTCTTTCTTTCTTTCCCTTCCTTCCTTCCTTCCTTCCTTCCTTCCTTCCTTCCTTCCTTCCTTCCTTCCTTCCTTCCTTCTTCCCTTCCTTTCTCATCTGCCAATGCCTTCAACATTTTAAGCAACGGTAAAACTTTACATTTCCTTCATAGAGAGCTAAATCAAAAAGGCTCGTAATACACACATCCAGGGTAGAAGCTGGAAGGACAGGGGCTTGCAGGTAGCAGGATGGCTGGGCTGGAGGCCTGGCCTTGGAGGCGACCAGCTGTGGAGCTGGAGCTGCAGGCCGAGCCTGGCTCTTCATCTGTAAAGTCAGCAATCCGGCCAAATGCCTCCAGAAGTCCCTTCCAACTCCAAAAAATGTAGTCTAATAAATAATAAAGTAGCAGGAGAAAACATTCCGGCTGTGTTGGTTTAGATAATAGGCCTTTGAGGACGGTGTCGATATTCCCAGAGAGAAAGAAGAAATTAGTATGGTTTTTCCCTGTGGTGCCCAGAGAATTGGGGTTAATGAGGTTTGGGGCCCGGGTTTACAGAAAATGTCCTTTTAGGAGAGCAGAGGAGGCAGGTTGGTGCTCCGGGGTGAGCAGGGGTGGTCACTAACCGCGCAGTGTGGGGAGCTTTGCACTCCTGTGCGCAGCGAGTGGGTTTGAGAGGCTGGCAGGCCGGAGTTTCCAGCCCAGGAGGGGGAAGCTGGTCCGCGCTGCCTCCCCCTGCCTGCACAGGAAGTCCAGGAAAGTGTTCACTCAGCAGGACCATAGCAGTGGCGTGTGTGCGGAGCTGGAGAACCGGGTTGATAGGCAGGGTTTGAAAAACTGAGCGGTAAACAACTTGATGCTGAAGTAGAGGTGCTTGGGGGCTAATGCTATGCTGAAGACTGCTAGGTTTTTTTTTTGTTTGTTTGTTTGTTTTTAACAGCATTCTCCATCTCCTTGTGCATGGAGCCCTGCTGTGAGAAAGTTCTGAAGAAAGTCTCCAAAGCAGAGACAGACTGCCTCCCAGAAGACTCCATCAAGCAGGGGCTTTAGTCATGGACACTGCCATTTCTAAAGACAGAGGTTCGCACAGGGGAAGAGAAAGCACAGGGCCAGAGCTCCTGCATCCCGCTGGGCCGCCCTTCTCCCCACTGACTGATCCCAGATTCCCTCCCTCCCTTCCAGAGATCCCTTTGGGTCTGTTGCTAAGGCCACAGTGCTGTTTACTCCAAAGACCAAGTTTCTCAGATTCCACATCTGCATGGCCTGTGGTCTCTCAGCAGCCACTTTGTGTGTCTGAAATGTGTAGGACTCTATAATCTCTCGACCAGGTTCTGAGAAAACACAATGAAACGTTTCATGTTTTTCATTCAAAGCCATTTAGTAAAAGATACAGTTGGTCAGCCAACGCAAAGTGCTATTTCTTAACGTGACTAGTACCACCTTATGCTTGGGCCAGTTGCCTGGGAGCCTTTTGGAGTCACCAAGTCACACATAAAGTCAGTCTGACTCCCCCAGATGAACAAAAGGCTTTGATCCAGGCGGGGCACATGCGGCTGTGGTTTTGTTTTGCTAATCCATCAGATTTCAGAGAACTATTCATTTGACTATGCTTCAAATCCTAAGACTGATTTCTGCTGTTCAGTTTCTCAAACAAGCTTGTAGCAGAAAATAAGATATAGCATTGTTTCCTAATAGCAATTATTCCTAATTAAAACAGTATTTTATGCAATTTCAAGTTGTTTTCTTGGGGAAATTTTATATTCTTGAATTACTTTGAATGTTGGGAAGGAAGATATGGTATGTGTTTTCTTAATCATTACACAAAAAAGCAAGTGTGCAAAGTGAATGCTAAGCATCACACACGCAAATGTCCCTGACTGTTAATAGCAAGTGTGATATATATGTTAATTATAATTTTGTTATAGCTATAACCTATAAGGAAAAAAATCAGATAGGAATAATACTGGGTATTGCTAATTGTTTTTTTGTTTTTGTTTTTTTTTTTGCAGTACTGAGGATTGAACTCAGGGCCTTGTGCTTGCCAGGCAAGTGCTTATTTTACTGAGATATCTCCCCTGCCCTGGTACTGCTAATTTTATTTTATTTATTTATTTTTGTCTTTTTGAGACAGGGTCTCACTATGCAGTTCAGGCTGGTCTTAACCTCACTTTGTAGCTCAGGCT
>PVKA01015926.1:32160-49110 GCA_004027165.1 Ctenomys sociabilis
ACAGTCTCATTGTGCAGTTCAGACTGGCCTTAAGCTCACTTTGTAGCTCAGGCTGGTCTCAAACTCACAACAATCCTCCTGCCTCAGCCTCCCGAGTGCTGGGATTACAGGCATGCGCCACCATGCCCGGCTATCAGAAGTCTTGATTGGTTAAAGTAATATGTGTAACTTTCTATTTATTTATTTATTATTTTTTTTTTGTCTTTTTGAGACAGGGTCTCACTATGCAGTTCAGGCTGGCCTTAAGCTCACTTTGTAGCTCAGGCTGGTCTCGAACTCACAACAATCCTCCTGCCTCCGCCTCCCGAGTGCTGGGATTACAGGCCTGCGCCACCACGCCCAGCTGTAACTTCCAATTTAAACCTTCAAGTCTGAGTCTACATTTCTGGCTTCTCTTTTTGTCTGTGTATGCTTCTGGTGTCTAATGCATTAGTGGTCAGCTTGAGTGGGGTGCACCCCATGAACCAAGTCCACATGGTTCTGAGTGTGGTAGGTCCACTTCAAGAGGCTTGTTGTCAGAATGGTATAAAAGGAAACAAGAGGAAAGGATTCTATTGCTGCTTTCCCTTGAAAGAGTTTTTGTCATTGTTGTGTGGAGGATCACCTGAGCAGCTCTCCTTGAAAGAAGAGTGAATGTTTCCATTTTGACTGAGCTGGCTAGGACTTCTGTTTATCCTTCAATTGGCCTTAAGCAATTATAATGCAGACTACTTTCTCTGCCTATCCTCTCTGCATATGGCAGAGGTAATGTAGGCCCCTCACCTAGCTCAGCTCACAGGGTCACCTGCTTCCCACAATTCTCTGTCAATCCTCCTCAAGCCACTCCCCCACTGAATAAAAACTGAGAGAGGCCCTGGGTAGCTCTCTTGGTTCCGGGAAGCCATCTTCATGTCTGGACTTCGAGCCCCTCGACTCCTCAATGATTAAAAATATAATTTAGTGTCTTCATTTTTGCTGTGGGTTTCATTGAAAGTGGTAGATTGGAATCAACTTGATGGGTTTCCAATAACATAACTTTGGGATTACAAATATTGGTTTCTTGGACCGAAACGAGGACCTGCAAGAGTCTCCTACAGTTGCTGATTTTCCTCATGGCTGCCTTTCCTCAGAGAATCTTCAGCTGAGCTTCCATCTGTGCCTTTGCCAAGGAGGGCTGCTGTTCTCCTGGGAGGGGCTCCGCTCTCTGCCTCGGCCATGACAGCCTCTCCTGGGTCCCCGTGAAGCTTCTCGGGCCCCGAGTACCCACCTCAGCCTCACTGGCTCCCAGCCTCCAGTTCCTGCCCTTGCGCTTTGGGGCACAGACTCTTCAGTTTCCCAGCACAGAATCCTCGGTCTCCGATATGGGCTTGTGCAGCACGTCACTGTGGGATCCAGGCCCCGGACTGCATTCTTCAGATCTCTAGCAGACAGAGATCTCTTGTACTCTTCTACATTTTTTTTTTTTGCAGAACCAGGGATCACTCTTCTACATTTGATTGCGTGAGAAAATATTGTATGCCGCTCTTGTAAATTTCTGTGTCCTGCATTAAATCTGTTGTCTTGCCAACCCTGACAACAGCAATTCTTATTGTTTCTGATTCCTTTGGGGTGCTTGAAAGCCTTATGTTTGAAAGTTAAGAAATATATTAGAAAAAAATAAAGCAGTTAGAAATTTTGTTTTCAGAGATTGTATAAGTGCTAATACTGGCTTTAATCTTTCAGATTTAATTTCTTTTCTGGATCTGGTAGTAGTTCAGTGAGTTCCAGGCCAGCCAGATAGTTCAGTGGACCAAGCACCAGCTTAGGCAAGCTTAGGGCCTGGGGTTAGATTCCTAGTAGCTCCATGCTGGCCCCGCCCCCAGGTGCACCAAGACTGGGTGTGGTGGCTCACGCCTGTAATCCCAGTGCTGGGGAGGCTGAAAACAGGAGGATCACTATAAGTCTGAAAACTGCGTAGTGAGACCCGGTACAAAATACATAAAGAAAAATAATAAAATAAATACGTCCCATAGGCCTGTGTAATAGTTTAATTGTATAAAACTCCTTTGCCACTTTATAACCTATAATAATGTATTTGTGTGCCTTGTAAACCCATTGCAGTAACTTTGCTAAAGTATTAACCCATTAGTAAAACTGTGTCCAAACAACAACAAAAATTGCTTTCTTTTAATCTTTTCCATCTGTTGAAGAGAGATACAATCCATATCCATTTAACTTACCTAATGAGTACTTTGTCAGACACTAAAACAAGGTATCTTAGGCCAAGTGATTTATAAATGATTGAAACTTAATCCTTTTAATTGTAGCTCCTTCCCTTACCAAGGTACAGCAGATGTGGGATCTGGTAGGGTCTGCTCCCCACAGAGGAGGCTTCTTGCTGTATCTCCCCACAGTGAAAGGGATGAGAAGACTCCTTAACCCTCCTTTATAAGGGTGCTGACCCTATTCCCCTTTGAAAGTCCCCACTGCTTGGTGTGCACCACATTGCACTCTAAGACGATTTTGAGGGCATGCCCATTTTCAGGCCACAGTAAGTGCTTAGCAGCCTACATTAGATGTGGGTCCATTTTTGTTTTTTCTCGAATGTCCCCATGATAAGGTTAATAGTGACAGCCAGGGCTTGGAATAGGAGGCTTCACTTCTGGCCAGTGCCGTGTGTTTGGCACGGCCATCTACATATCATGTTCTCCCAGGGACACCCTGAGGCTCAGATGAAAGCACGGTGGAGAGGAGAAGAGGGGGAACCCAGAGCCACGTGATCAAGCACAAATTCAGATTTCATAGCCGGAGTTGCACACACTGAGCTTTAGCTTTAACTGCCTTGCCCCCAGAATGACCTCAGCGTTATCACGCAGAGCATGTGGTGTTGTCACACGAGAGGGCACCCTGAGGTCATGGCAGTCATTTTAATAAGACACAGAAAAGCACTTTGGAAAACTTTAACGCATCATACAGACAGTGATTGTGAAGGCTGATCCATGGGTGAGGGAGGCACCCGCTGCAGAGAGGCTGAGGGAAAAGGGCGTGAAGGGGGATGTATCCGGGATGTGCAGCGCTCCTCTGGGCTCTCCGAAAACTTTTGGAGAAATACCTTCGGTCCAAATCCTCAGTAAATCTTCAGCTCCTGGAGATGACAGTCCACCGTGCAACAGCTGCCCTGAGCTTAAGCCGGTGTCTCCCTTGACTGCCACTCCTGCCCGTTTCAATCAGTGTGAGAGCTCGGCAGGCAGCAGGCACAATGTGGCCATTGGCCGGCCCAGCCAGCCGCTTTGAGGCGTGCATGCTGCTGAGCTGGCACCTTCAAGGTCCAGGCACAAGGCCTGCGGATTCTTGGAATCACCCTGCAGTCTGTAGTAGGCGAGCTCTTGACCTGCAGCCCTATTCAAGTCATTTCCTTCCTTTTTTGCAGAATCCGTTGGAAACCACTTGCCTGTGTAAGCCCTCAGCACCACCCTGCTTCTGTGAATCCAGTCAGGTTTTTTTTTTTTTTTTTTTTTTTCAGAACCAGGGATTGAACTCAGGCCCTTGCACTTGCCCTGGAAGTGCTTATTCCACTGAGCCATCCTCCCAGCCCCATCAAGTCGGTTTTCTATTGGCTTCCTGTAACAGACCTCACTCAGCACCTCCTGGTGGGTGGGCAGATGGTGGACTCCCCAGCCAGACCGCGTTTCAGGAGGCGGCTGGGCCACGCGGCACCCACTGTAGGGAGCAATTGCCTGCCTTGGCCAGGACAGAAACTTGAAGGCTGCTTTCCTTTTCCAGGTTTGTTTGTGTTACAAGCAGGCCCCAGATGCAGGCACTCTGTCAGCTTCGAGCAGGTCATACCTACTCCTGCCCGACTACTGAGCATTTGTTTCCCTTCCCCTAATCTTCTTACAGCACTAGCGTTTAGCTACATTGATCATATTTGTTTCTTTATATAATAATTATCAGCATACCTGTCCCCCTCTGATCCTGGACTCCACGCAAACACATGGAGCTCTGGCTCTTTGAAGAGTTAAGGGATAAGAGAACATGAAATACGGGGCGAGCCGGGTGGTCATCCCTGCAGTGGCTGAGCTTTGCGCCCCATTGACTCAACCCTGCAGAAGGCTGAGGAGCCTGGCAGACACCAGCCGAGTGACGGCGGCCTGTCGTCACTGACCACGGAGCTGAGCCTCGCGGGTCCCTTCTGTATCACGCACTAAGCACCACCATGCTAGTACAAGAAACTGGAGTATAGGATTCCTGTGGATGAAAAGGAAATTTGTGAAAAGTGGACAGGAACCCAAGATCTTCTCTACTCAGGAAACTTGGAGAAATGAACACCAAATCAAAGTGGTAAGAAAGAGTGAAATGGTTCAGAGTTGCCACCGGTTCCGAGGGCTTAGACAAGTCAGAAGACAACATCAAGACTCCAGTGTCTTCATCCACAAAACAGCAGGGTCCTGCCAGTTCTGAGGTACATCACAGTCTCATACTCATAGCAGCTGGACGGGATGACACACATCTGTAATCCCAGGACTTTGGAGCCTGAGGCAGGAAGATCACAAATTTGAGCTTAGCCTGAGAATTTAGTGACTTAGTAAAACCCTGCCTTAAAATATTAAAAAAAAATTTTAAAGGTAGGGATATAGCTCAGAGCAAAACTCTGGATTCAATCCCCAATGCTGGGAGGAAAAAACACAACTCTTTTTTTTTTTTTCAATGGAACCTGGGATTAACTCAGGCCCTTGGCGCTTGCCAGGCAAGCACTTATTCTATGAGCTATCCCCCAGGCCCCAAAAGTTCAGAAGGACTTTCTTTTTTTTTTGGCTGGCTCAGGATGCCTTCAGGGCAGGTCTAGTAAGGCTTGAGGATCTGGGGATCAAACCACAGCAACCTGAGCCTGACTGTTCTGTTTAAGCAGGCACTTAAACAACTGAGCTAATGGGCAGGCCCCAACACAACTTTATCTGCCGTTTATTGAGCATATACTGTGTACCAGGCACAGTGCAGCCATAACAGAATCAGTTCCTTTAATGCTCAGTTCTCTCAGATTTTATTTTCTCTGTTTTACACATAAGGAAACTGACACACTGAGAGCTTAGTTACCGCAAGGCACAGAGCCAGTGAGCAGCTGACATGGATTTAAGTCCAGGTAGTTTGGCTATAGAGCCCGAACTTTCAAAAAGAATTTTATAAATTAAATCCTGCACATGAAAAAATACATAAGATACGAAGAATATTTTGAGAAAGAAATAATAATGAGGAAAAGTTCAAGAACTTCAACTGCTGATGCCCTTAATTTTATTTATTTATTTATTTACTTATTCATTTACTTATTTAACTTTTTGGTGGAACTGGGGATTGAACCCAGGCCCTTGCACTTCCCAGGGAAGTGGTTATTCCACTGAGCCATTTCCTCAGCCCCAATGCCCTTAATTTAAGAGCTAACCCCCATCAAAGCCTGTCACACTTCGGATGGCCCTGCTCAGGGCCACACTTTACTCCAGGAAGTGATCACCATCCATTTAAATGCTGTGTTAGGGCGGGCCAAATAGCTCAGCAGATTAAAGCATCTGCAGGCAGGCACAGGGGCCAGGGTTTGATCCCCAGGCCTGCCGTGCCAGCTCCACCCCTGGGGTACACTGAGATGGCAATTGAAACTGGGTGTGGTGGCGCATGTGACTGTAATCCCTGCACTTGAGAGGCTGTAAACAGGTGGATCACTAGGAGTCTGATCTAGCAGTGAGACCCTGAACACCCCTTAGGCCCGTCCCTAAAATACAAATAGCAGCAACAACAATAGTAATAATAAACGCTGTGTTAATCGCTCTTGTGCTTTAACCCTAAATACTGCATCACTGCATTCTCTTCACATTTCTGAGCTTTGTACCAATTGAGCAACACTGCATGTATCATTGTGCCACTTGTTTTCCATCTCCCATGTTGCCGGTGTGCAACTCCATTGATATGCATAGCTAGCATGCATTCGGTGCTTACTGTTGTGCAGTATTCTTTTTTTAATTTATGTGTTTAGTATAGAGTCTTATACACAGCTCAGGCTCATAATGGTCCTCCTGTTTTCAGCCTCCCCAGCACTGGGATTATAGGTGTGTGCCACCACGCCGGGTCTCGGGGGCCAGCTCAGCATGCCTGAGCTTACTCATACCCATGGTGAGTAAGGATTGAATGTGGTACCAGGGATTGAACCCTGGTCCCTGCGCTTGCCTAAGCGGGCGCTTAGTCTGCTGGGCTATCTTGCCGGCTCTGCCTATATTGTTTTATATCCTCGTCAATGCTTGACATTGTCATACTTTGTAATCCTCTTGTCAAAATGATAGAAATGATATCTCATTGATGAGTTTTGTTTGCTTTCCCCTGAGTACATGCAAAAGTAAGCATATTTTCTATTGTTTATTGGTTGTGTATGTTTTCTTTTCTGAAAAAGATCCATTTCAAAATTGGGCTATTTGTCTTATTGGTTTGTAGTCATTCTTTACCTATTGTAATGATAACAGTTTATTAAATATGAATGTGTATGGAGAAGACCTACAACTTTTGAACACTGTTATCTTAGATCTACTCTTTTGCCTATTCAGAATAAAATTAACCAACACTTCTTTTCCCCAAATAGATGGAGAGAGTGATATTTCTTGGCTCCCGGGAGGACAGTTCACCACGGGTATGAGTAAGCACTTAACACCAAAACGCATGGATGAGTTAATATTTCACATGTCAATCGGAGTCCAACAGGAAGCCAGACTTATCCAACCTGCTTCAAACATAACGATCTGAATGGAAGCGTTAGTCACAGAGGTCTCCATTAAAGGACCACATCAGGGATGTCGCTGCATACAAACATGAGCATGATCAGGAAGCCACTGCCTCTTGGCGCTGAGTCCAGAGCCCATGGGGAAGTGGAGCCGTAGAAGAGACGTTGCCTGGCAGGAGCTGGAGCCAGAGGGACCCACGTGTTGCCTAATTAGCAGCACCAGAGAGGAGAGGCACGGGGGCAAGTTCGCCAGCTAGCCCCTCCTCCAGTCTGACTTCTGCGGGGCTCCACACAGCCAACCCAGGTGAAGCTGGCCGGAAGGGTGTCCAGGTGATCGTCTGTGAGGCTGCCCTGCAGGCACAGAGCAGGCAGGGAAGGGCAGAAAAGGAGAGAGGGGGACCCAGGACAGTGGTCAGGGGCCTGCCAGGCCACGAGGTGGAAGCTGCTGAGATAAGGCGCTGGGGAGATAGCTCGTTGGAATAAGTGCTTCCCTGGCAAGTGCAAGGGCCTGAGTTCAATCCCCAGTTCCACCAAAAAAAAAAAAAAAAAAAAAAAAAAAAAAAAAAAAAAAAAAAAAAAAAAAAAAAAAAAAAAAAAAAAAAAAAGAAAGAAAGAAAGAAAGAAAGAAGAAAAGAAAGTGAGATAAGAAAAAGAGAATATGTTCTTAGTTTTCTAAAGCATCAAATTGTGATGAATTTCATCTCTGCCAGGTTACAGGGAATCACACAGAAAAGCCATTGGGTAGAATACAGAGCTTTGCAAACAATGACATTTGTGAACCAGGTGGGTCCATTTCCCTTCGCCAGAAAGAAAAATGAGAGAGAAGGGTTACCGTCACACGTAGACTATCTTATTTAAAAATAGCTTTCTTAAGGGATAGGGTGTAGCTTAATGGTGGAGTAAAAATGCCCAACTTGTGCACACCCTTGAGTTAGATCCCTAACATCACAACAAAAATATCTTTCAAACACAGGCTCTTGGTCCGGTGGGGTGGGGCTGTGGGCCACGCACGCTAGGGTGTGGCAGAGCATTTGGCCAGGCCTGCTCTGGGAGGAAGTGGGTTTTGTGCAGTTTTAGGGCTACACAGGCCTGCCTGAGACTCCTAGCCGTGCCACTCAGCAGCTGTGTGTCTCAGACTCGTCACATTACCAAACTGAGCCTATTTCCTTGTGCAAGAGGAGACTGTACGATGTGAGCCACTTACACACCCTATTCTGCGATAATGACATGCAGCTGTTCAACCCAGGGCCCCGTGCTTCCAAAGCCCTTGGTAACCTTAGCCATGAGCACGTTCTGTGTTCCTGCCACTGAGCCTAACTTCCTCATGACAGTACTGCTGCTGCATTGAACAGGTCGGTAACAGGAGTGACAGAAGAACGTCCCTGAGGATTGAGACTGCGTCCCCACCCAAATGCACCTGTCGGGGCCTAACACCCAAAGTGACAGTATTAGGAGGTGGAGCCTTAGGAAAGGACTTAGGGTGTGAAGGCAGAGCCCTGATGAATGGATTCAGCACTGACCTCCTCCTTCATGAAGGTCACAGCTGGAACATGGCCCTGGCCAGAACCCAACCGCGCTGGCCCTGACCTCAGACTGCTCAGCCTCCAGAACTCTGCAGTTTGAGCCACACCACACCCAATAACCCATTGCAGCAACCCAGACTAAATGAGCCAAGGACCTGTTACTCAGCCACTCAACTCTATTCTTTAAACAAGAGCATATTTAATTTCTCTTAGAATAGCTAAGAATAATAGGCATACAATACTCAACAAAAAGGTACCACAAGTATCAAAGAGGAGAAAACAACAACACGTGCGCCTTGGTCTAAGCAGCCAAAAGCAGCATGTGCTCAGCTAGGACGACAGTACACGAATTCCAACAAGGTGAACAGTCTCCCTTGTTCCCCCTTCTGGACAGTGAACCTCCGCTCCCTCCCTGTAACCACTCAGAGGCACAGAAGCCCAGTTTTCATCTTTTTCCAGCTCAGTTCAATGCGATTTTATTTAGCTGCAGTTTCTTCCTTGTGCTGAGCCCGAGGGACAGTGATGACCAGAATGTGGCACTGTCATTAAGAACTCAAAGCACAGCAGGGAAGCAGACCCTGCACAGCCCAATTTCTCACAGGTCTCTACGGGACAGGGTTCACAGAGAGACAGACTCCTGTTCTCAGGTGCAAGGCTTCCCAGACAGAAGCCAGGGCTTGGCTCCCTGAGGTAGGCATATGTCCTTGCTCAGGTGGTGGCAAAGCCACTTGACTGCACCCTCTCTGGCCTTCTTTCCTCCCCAGCTTACACATGGAACTCACTCCTCTCCAACCAGGCAGCTAGGCCCTTCCCACATTCAGGTACCACCCCTCCCTTCCACAAGAGAAAAAGCCGCAAGAGACCCTCAGTTTTAGTAAGTAGAAATGCATTCATCCAGCATGCTAAACACACCTCCTCTACACACGCTCACACCCTGCACACTCACACGTGTGTACACACATACACACATCCTTGCATTGGTCTTGAAATTGCAGTTTGTTAAAGACCATCTGTGTGCTGGGGGGTGGGGGATCACAGGGATGTCAGGGATGTGCTCCCCCTGCCCACTCAGCTCTCCAGCCCTCAGGTTGCCCAGCGCTGAAGTGGAGGGGAAGCTCTCGGATATAGGTGACACAGAGGCGAGGTCAGCCACAGGTCTGATGCGTCACCCAGATTTTGGGTGCAGGCCTGAGATACTGGCTAAAGGCTGACTCATCCACCCTAGAGCATCCAAACAACCCTCCCACCAGGGACCAGTGCTCAGATCCGAGGCCTTTTACTGGCTGTGGGTGAGAGAAAAAGAAAGAAGTGTGGGGAATGCACAAATCTGATTTTGACACTGATATGACTATAAAGAATTGATCAAATAAGGGGCTGAGAAGCTGCTCTGGTCATTGACGCCAGCTGCCTCACCTCCTGCGTGTAAATGCCACAATGATGGTGCGCTTTCCCAAACGCAGCTCGAGGGTTCTAGGCTTTCTTTGATTGGGGGAATAAGTGATATATCTGGGTGCAAGAAATAATGTATCTTCCCAGTTTCTTCCTCAGGTTATATAGTGCTCAACTTCAACTCACTACTTTTATTTTTTTTTATTTTTTTATTTTTGGCAGAACCAGGGATTGAACTCAGGCTCTTGCACTTGCCAAGGAAGTGCTTATCCACTGAGCCATCTCCCTGGCTCACTACTTTTAAATGAGTAAATAGAATGAGGTTTGAGAGGTGCTTATTCAATATTTCCCTTATAACTCGTTAGCTAGCAGTTGTTACACAGCTTTCCTGTTTCCTGTGTTTGGGATTAGTTGTTGCTGTTGCTGTTGTTGTTATACCAAGAATCAAACTCACAACTTCACGCTTGCCAAGCAGGCACTGTGCCACTGAGCTGTCTTCTCTGCCCCAGAATTAATTTTGTTTTTCACTCAGACGTTTTACATGAATCAGGGAGTAAACTCTATAAATTCTTTTTTGCTTGCACAGCAATAAATGTAGGCATCTTGCTAATTATTCAGATTAGATCCTCAGGTTAAGTTACGTGGTCATCCTGCTGGAATGAGGACACATCGTGGAGGAGTCTGATCCTGCCTCTTTCACAAGAACAGCAGCCATTAGGAACCACCTCGTAGAAAGAGCAGGCAAGGGACAGTGACTTTGCCTTACTTCTGTTCTAAGGTCTGCTGCTATTACTTATGAAAGTGTGATTCCCTCCCAGAAAGGTTTTCTTCTAATTGGCCTTGGTGAATGATAATGAAATACTTAGTGTGTAACTGAAACTTTTTCATTGATTGGTAATATCATAAGCCAGAAATGCTTTAAAAAATAATAATTACAGAGAAATATAGTGGCAACTGTTTAAAATCACTGGATATTATTAAGATATATTATTGAAGTGTAGTTTACATACAACTCTGAATAACAGGTAAGAATAGCAAGGATCAGTTCATGGTCATTTCAAAATTTAATTTCCTTGAAACACGCAGCAGGCAAGTGGTTTTAACCAAATTCCTAGTTCAAAGGGGAAATAACAATACATAATGCAGAACTCCACCTTGTCACACCCCTCCGACAGCAGTTCATTTGCAAATATGTAGGAAAAGTCTTCAAGTGCAAGAACTAATTATATACAGGAACTAGATGTTATTATTTAAATAAAATGTGTCTTTAAATATGGAGTACGTGGGAAACTCACTTCACTGTCCAAAACTATGGAAGCCACTTTAGTTTTTAACTTGGAGATGGGCTATTCACTCCAGCAAAGGGTGGGCCAGGAGTCCACTCGTAGGTGTAGTTAGGGAAAATCGCGCACACAGTCTCATCAGCCACAGGATCCGAAAGCACCATACAGCTTGCTGTTTTCCATCTTTCCACGTGTCCACCTATGGGGCGAGCTCGTGCGTCGAGGGTCTTGGGCCTTAGAAGATCTTGCACTGATTAATGGAGAAGAGCCTCCGCCTGTTTCGGCGCCTGGCCTGGTTGACGGCAGTCCGGACAGCACACTCAAACACCTGCTGGACCCCCCGGTTGCTAAGGGCTGAGCACTCCAGGTAGCCCTTGGCTCGCACGTCCTGGGCCAGCCTCTTGCCGTCCAGGGCGTTGATGCAGGCGGCCCTGTGTGGCCCCACCTCCCGCTGGTCCGTCTGGGTGGCCACCACCAGCACCGGGGTGCAGGGCAGGTTGCTCCGGATTTCACCTATCCACTTGTTTTTCAGGTTCAGGAAGGAGGTATGGTTAGCCACTGAGTAGCACATGAGCACCACATCTGCCTGCTGGTAGGACAGGGGGCGGATACTCCTGAAGGCGTCGTTGCCAGCTGTGTCCCAGAGGCCCAGGCTGATCTGGATGCCATCCATAAAGACGTCCACTCCCGTGTTCTCATACACCGTGGGCTTGTAGGCCTCTGGGAAGGTCTCTGACGTGAAGCGTACCAACAGGGAGGTCTTCCCCACAGCGCTGTCGCCCACCAGCACACACTTGATAGAGCTCAGCATCTCGTCCTACTTATGAGTCCAGGATCCCGAGGAAAGGAGCCCTCAGTGGGCTGCTGCCAGCGCCATTCAGTGCTGGAGCCGGAGCCTAAGGAGTTCTCAGGGCCTCCTGCGGAGTCCTCAGGGAGCACTTGCTTCTGCTCGCCCAGGAGACAAGCACCGTACACTTGCAAACTTGGTCTTCACCTGGAACAGAAGCAGAAGGGGGAGCATGAGCCTTTCTCTTTTCTCCTTTGATGACAGGGAGTTGCCTCAGTAGTTCTAAATGGGGAGCACATCTCAGGGTAGCCACCCAGTCCCACCACCCAACCCCACGGGCTTAGCAAAACTGATCTTTGCTTAAAGATTGAGAGTTCCTCACTTTCCCATCTACGATGCCTGCTAGCCAAAAAGCTGATTTTATCTTTCAAATCAGCATAGTGAAAATAAAACAACAACTGCTCAGCGGCCACATGAAAAAGACCTCAGTAACAACCTGGTGTGGATGGTGGGCTTCCGAGCGGGCCGGGAGGCAGCTGAGTCCCTGCCCTGCCCTGCCTCACCCCCTAGGCTTCAGTTTCTCACGGATCCCAGACACGATGAGAGCTACAAAGGAGAGAACTGGAATGAGTGGCTGGATGACTACATGGGTTTCCCCTTGTGATCAATTAATCACCCAGTTCTTGGTTTATGTAGGAATTTATATGGAGACCAAAGAAATCATTTGGAATC
Organism: Ctenomys sociabilis; assembly: GCA_004027165.1. Classification (NCBI taxonomy): domain Eukaryota; kingdom Metazoa; phylum Chordata; class Mammalia; order Rodentia; family Ctenomyidae; genus Ctenomys; species Ctenomys sociabilis. The sequence goes on from PVKA01015926.1 coordinate 44,590, forward strand.
TTGTAACTGGCTTTCCTTTTTCACTGAGAGTTTCCCCCAAACTGATGACAGATGAAATAAATGAGCACCCTTATAGCTTTGCTCTGCTTCCAGCACGAAAGAATGGCTTTCAGTACATTGCCTGAACACTGAGCCTCAGTTTATCCATCTGTAAGACTGAGAAATTGGGGGACTGTTTTTCAGAGATGTAAGAACTGATGTATTTCATTCAACATTTTGGAATGTCATCTGTGTATCAAGAACTTCGGGTTGGGGCTGGGGAGATAGCTCAGAGGTACAAGTGCCTGCTTGGCAAGCACAAGGTCTTAAGTTCAACTCCCAGTACAAAACAAAACAAAACAAACAAACAAACAAAAAGCTCTAAACTAGCTAACTTGCTTGAAAACAGCCATATTTACCTCCTTCACAGGACGGCATAACTAGAGTACAGAATCTGCATTCTATGCACGAGCCAGATACATTCCTGTCTCCATCTCTATGCAGGTGAGAGAGTCTTGTGTCCCCTCTGGCACTGCACTTTACGGTGAGGTCAAGCCCCACAGGGAAAGGAAGGCCTTTTAGACCAATGTTGGGAGTAAAGGTTATTCATGGTCTCCCACTTGGGCCTCTTTCCGACCGATCACACAGAAAGTAACAGAAAGCAGCTCTGTGTGAGAGGCATAAGTGCTTAAAATCATACCCCTAACCCTAATGTGCCTTCCCAAGTCCTTTTTGTCCTTATCACCCCACAGTCTATTTAATTATACATAGTAGTCTTTGCAAATGAGTTAGTCGAATGAATAATTCACATGATTTTCATGAATTCATCCTTTTAAATATGCTAAAGCTGAGTAACATTAACCAAGTGACTTAATCTCTTTGAGTCCTGGTTTCCTCATTACAGCGAGGTGAAGGATGTACAGACAGCCATCGTGTTATCTATTTTCAGTACAATTTATTCCAAACCCCAAGTAGCCAATGGACACAGTGTGGAGCTGCGAAAGCAATGTTTCAGATGAACTTTTTCTAAGGACTCTCACGGGGTTACCCTGACACACAGTGGCTCTGGATACACAGCCACCTCTGGGCCTTTGGGCGAGGGGTCCCAAGGTTAGTCTGCTGCTCCTTAGGCCTAGGGGCAACTCAAACATGCACTTTTGGGACTTATTTTATTTTTATCTAATGTAGTGAGATTCAAAGTAGGAAAAAAACCCCACATGTATCAATTTCTGGTCATTTAAATGAAATATTTCTGATAGATTGATTAAGTGAAAGCCTTATTTCCTGAGTATTTGTGAAAGAATGTTAATACAGCATAATTCTGAGAACAGGGGCTTAAAGGTTAGCAGAGTTAGAACTGCACCTGAGCTTTCCGACGCTACCTCTGCGATAACCTTAAGAGCGTTTCCTGACCTCCCTGTGCCTCAGTTTCATCCTCTCAAATCAACGTAATAAAACCCTCCCTAGAGAGTTGCTGAGAGTGTTAGGGGCTGTTGTACTTCGTCAACACATAGCCAACATACAACAAGTAGTTGTATTATTAAACACTTAAATGGTGGTCACCAAACATGATAAACCACCTTAATGAGATACGGGATTTGAAGCATCACTAGATTTCTACAACAAAGGGTGCTCTTTGTACCTTACTCCCAGAGAATTTAAATAAAAGGGGGAGGAACTGACTGCTACATAAAAATAAAACACTAAGGGAACAAAGAAATTTCCATTTGAGTTTTAGCACTCAGTGAGTTTGAAAGATCCAGACAGGAGAAAATCAGTCCATTCACTCAGGTGGCCTTCGGTCAATCGCTGGCTGACACGGTGAGCCTGCTCTCGGGGCGCCATCTCCCCAACTGGGTTAGATGAGCTCTGCTGAGACCAAAGCACAGGGAGAACCTTTATTGCCTCCATGGTGTGCAAGAGCAGAAGCCCCTGCCTGTTTCCATAGCAGTGGAGATGGATGGTGACTCTGGTGGCAGGCGTAGTCCCCAGCAGATGAGGGAGGAGGAGAGGAGAACCCAGCCCGTGCTAATCTCCAGCCTGTGTCAGGTACCCACGGAGCTGCCGTGGGCCACACCTTGAAAGCAAAAGGTCAATGGTCTGGATATTTCCTGATTTTCTTATTTTTTGTTAATGGAATCAAACTCCGAACCTTGCGTTTGCCAGGCAGGGGCTGTGCCATTGAGCTATCTTGCTGACCCACGCTGGATGTTTCCTAAAGCAAGAGATTCTCCCTTAAATGGTATCGGGATGGAAAATGACAGCAGGTTTCCCCTGGCCTCTCACTGGAGCTAACTAGGAGGGTGCCCCAGGAGTGCCTTCCTCCACAGGAAAGAATTGCCTCAGAGTCTTTGGACGAGATCACCTTGGGTGAGAGGTGCTGATGAGCAGCCTTCAGGCTGATGCTGAAGGGCTTGAATCAGCCCGAAATCAGTAACCCTTCAGCTCCAGTGTCTTGGAGCCCCAGTAACTCCCTTCTGCCTGCCCTTCCTATTCACATTTCAAAGGGCACCACCAAGGCCTCCATGGTTCAGATACAGAGATACAGAGCGGGTAAAAGAGGCAAAAGCAAGCTTTGGGAGGTGGAAAGGATAACATCACAACCTCATTTGTGCTTCCAGTGCTGCGACACTTTGCGTACATGAAAATACCTCTGGTTTATTTTGTGAGGAAGCCCCTCTCGAGTGATAGGGCATAATATAAAACTGAGGTAATTACAAATAAATTAGCTAGTTATTATCATGGCAAGTCTGGGGTTAACTGGGCCTTGGTGGAGGTGGCTTAGTTAAAGATGTTGACAGAATTCTCAGCCATCTTTTTAAGAAACAAGAACCTCCAGCATCCATCGGCCAAGAGTGGCCCACCTGCCAGTGACAGGGACTATGTCCACATGGCGTCTACCCAAAGCGCTCTGGACAAAGGACGTGTGGGCAATGCACTGCTCAGGGAAGGTGGCTGTGCTGTGAGCTGGTCCCACTGATCCATCTCCTTGGCCTGTGCTGTGAGCTGGTCATGCTTCAGCGACCGTAATGTCAGCTCGTTCCTCCCATCAGCGACCCAGTGAGGCCGGCTGGGACGTCCCGGCCACGGCAGGCCCGGCTCAGAACAGGTGCCCTCTGTACCCCGGGAAAGTTCTTGATCTGCAAGGGGACCGGTCTGCATTTTTTTCCTTGGGAATAAAAGGAGTACTTCAAAGACTTTGATCCCTGGCAAGCTCAAAGGCTTGAGTTCAATCCCAGGTTCCACAAAACACCAAAACAAAACAAAAGACTTTTGAGTAACTTAACAAGAGAAAAAAGCGTAACTATTTCTCAACTTCATCACTCAAATTATTTCTCAGCATTCATTCTGTAACAAGTATTTGTATTTTATTTTATCACTTCTTCAGATTTTCAGAAATTTTTATTTCCACAGAGTCTATACCCTGGCTGATCTGACTGAGTTGCTTTGCCTGGTTCCAGCAGTTCATAACTGCAATATTCCTCCTTGTGAATGTGATCTTGGAGTTAATTCTAGGGTTTTCTCATGATTAACTTGTCAGTGCACACATATACGTACATACATGTAAATACTTTTGTGTGGTCCTGGGAATTGAACCCAGGACCTTCACACAGGAAATCAATAAAAAAAAACATGTTGGCAATCTTTTTTTGTGTGTGTGTGTGGCAGAAACGGGAATTGAACTCAAGGGAAGCACTTATTCTACTGAGCCATCTCCCTGGCCCCACGATCGGCAATCTTGAAAAATGTATGATTCTTCTACTTCAGCCCCTCAGACAGCTGGGATTACAGGCCAGCATCATTGCATCAAGTATTTTTTTCCTTAATTTTTTTAATCAGCTTCAAATCAGTTACACAGAGTGCAAGATAAAGGCCCCAAAGATTGTCTTTCAAAGAGGAAACAAATAGTAACAGGACGAAAGTTTCTTTTGGGTGAACTCCTAGAAACTTGTCATATTCATGCAACAAATGAGCTATAGACAGTATGGGCCGGAGAGATAGCTCAGTGGAATAAGTGCTTCCCTGGCAAGTGCAAGGGCCTGAGTTCAGTCTCTGGTTCCACAAAAAAATATAGATGACAGTATTTTTGAGGCAACCAAGTAGATTCTTTCAGGAAGGTCTTGAGTGCACCAAGTTTATAAGTACATGTGTACCACTGGGGAGATAGCTCGGTGGCACAAGCACCTGGCTGGCAAGAGCCAGGTTCTGAGTTCAATCTGTGAACCAAAAAAAAAAAAAATTATGAGTTACTTTTATGCAAGATGATTTTCTTAGGGTACATACTCACCAAGAGAGTCAGTGGGTCTTTTTGTGACTTTTTGTACACTTATGGAGCACCTTCCAGGTACTATACAAAGATATATATATAGATCTATCTATCTATCTATCTATCTATCTATCTATCTATCTATCTATCTATCTATCTATCTATATCTATATCTATCTATCTCTCTCTCTCTCTCTATATATATATATATATATATTTTTTTTTTTTTTTTTTTTTTTTTTTTTTTTTTTTTTTTTTTTTTTTTTTTTTTTTTT
>PVKA01015927.1:0-10742 GCA_004027165.1 Ctenomys sociabilis
AAAAAAAAAAAAAAAATCCAAACTACAGATAAACACTTTTTGTTCTTTTATTTTATTGAGAAACACATAGCAATGAGATAGTTTCAAAGCTGATTAATAGGACAGTATCAATAACTAATACACTGTACATTGTTATCTTCTTCGTGGTTAATCTTGGTACAAGAAGCAGAAAGGATATCCTGTCCAAACATTATTAGTGCAAATCTATCTTCTCATTGAATTAAGTGAAAGTAGCTGTACATCTATCCTAACTATTCTGCATATACAGATTCAAAATAGTCCTTACTTTGTATCCCCTTTTTTTGTTTAGTTATGTCAGAAATGGGTATTCCATGACATCTAAATACTATAGGTGCGTGAATTCATCGAAACAATCCAACACAATCCAGCAGTCCACATTGTAGTGGTTTATCCACAGAAGTTGTTGACTTGAGCCTTTCAAAATTCAGCATATTAATATGGCTTTACTTTATATACCTCGCTTTTATACTTTTCTGCTGGATGATTAAGACTAAGAAAAAGCAAGATCTATATGAGAAGAAATGTAACTTTCATATACGATAAGATCAGTCAAGTACCTTTAGGATTTACCCTAAACCCTGTAACGCAGTTTGCTGATCTTTTGTCAGTGTCAGCCATGTAGGTGAGTCATGGCCATTGCTTGACTAACTTGCTATCTGTGAAAGCCTGAGGGAATATTTTCTCTCCATGTAACTCTCTGTAGACACACTCTACATCATCCACCACTTTGCTTTGTGGCCTTGATCAGGAAATTTGGGACAAAACTGAGTTACATGATACAGTATAGGTTCTGTTATGTCCTGAGTCTTCACTGATCTTGAAAGGGTATGTTCAAAGTGTTGGCTAACCTTGCAGCCTTTCTATTTCTCTAATTGTTGTCTGCAAACTTAGCCTGTTAACCCTCCAAAAGAGAACCTTATTATTACTCTATAACATAAGCAGTTGGGTTTAACTTCACTATCTGTCTGAATATCACACATCTTTGGCATAACATACAACAGGTATTTCCATCTAGTATTGATATTTAAACATTATGTCCCTACAGAATATGGAGATAAAAATTTAAAAAATGAAAAATATTTAAAGAAGATGAATTAACAATTACATATTTTTACACAGAAATTTAAAAATCTAACCACATACAGCATTGTACCAGGACAGTCCTGTGACATTTTTTTCTTGTGTCTTTTTTCATTTATTACCCATTTAAAAATTTTTTTCTTCAGAGACAGTATCATAATAATTTGTATGTCTTGACAAGAAGTATGTGTTTAAAAGACAAGAATGACAGGCATTCCAAGTGTGACCCTTCTATTACACATTGCTAGCTTCAGTGCAGTTCCGTAGTTCACAGGTATCAGGAAGTATAGTTAGTCAGAGTGAGAGTCCTACCAATTAACTGCCAGTTTCAAAAACCTGATGAAGTTCTTCAGGATCATTGTCTTGCCAATCTTGTGCATATAAATGTATGGCTTTGTCCCTTTCCTGTTTCTCAGCTTTTCTCCTTGTCCTCTCCTCATTCTTCAATCCTCAAGTTCTCACTTTCCTTTTAATTGTGTTATAACTTCTTGTTTGCATTTCTTCTTTGGAGTTCTTATACTAGGGAGACTACACCATATTTACACACGTGGTTCTGGTTTATGAATCCACTTAAATATGAAGGATTCCAGTTTATCATACTTTATAGCTGAGGAATACTCCACTGTATAAAACTACCACATCTTTTTCAACCATTCCTCTTGTAACAGACATCTTGGATGTTTCCAAGATTTGGTTATCTTAATTGTTCTGCTATAAACATAGGTACACATATATCACTATGATATGATGTTTTAAGTTCCTCCAGAATAATTTCCAGCAGGGGGATAGCTGGATTGAATTGGATTTCCAGTCCTAATTTCTAAAGGAGTCTCCACACTGATTTTCATAATGGTTACACCAGTCCACATTCCCACCAGCAGTGGAGAAGCATCCCTTTTCCCCACAACCTCTCCAACATTTGTTGTTGGTTGATTTCTTTAGGACAGCCATTCTTTTGGGGTTGAGATGGTGTCTCAGTGTTGTGTTAATCTGCATTTCATGGATGGCTAGTGATGTGGAGCATTTTTTCATATATTTTTTTGCTTCTTTAATTTCATCCTCTGAGAAGTGTGTTTTCATCTCAGATGTCCATTTCTGGACGGGGTCTTTACATTTTGTGACCCTAATACTTTTTAGTTATTTATAAATTCTAGAGAGCAGACCTTTGTCTGAGTGCTCATTAGTATTTTTTTCAAAATTTGTGGGTTGTCTTTTCACTTTGTTGGTAATTTCTTTGGACATCCAAAAACTTCTAAGAGTTGGTCCCAGTTGTTCTTTTAAGTATTACTTGTGTGATTTCATTTTTGTTCATGAACTAGTTGCCTACCCCTAGGTCCTCAAGAGTTCTTCCTACTTTCTTTTCCAGGAGATTGAATGTTTCTGTTTTAATGTTTTGATCTTTAATCCATTTTTACTTTAGCTTAGTGCATTGTGATAGACCTAGGTCCAGTTTTAGCTTTTCAGCATGTGGAGAGCCAGTTTTTCCAGCACCATTTCCAGTAAGTGTGTTTTTTCCCTTTTGTTGAACATCAAGTGGCAGAGTGTGTTTGTACAGGCCTTTGTGTCTTCTAATCTGTTCCATTGATTCTCAGGTCTATTTTTATGTCAATACAATGCTGATTTTAAAAGAGTAGCTTTTTAGTATAATTTCAAGTCAGCAAATGTAATGCCTCCTGCCTTGTCTTTGTTGGTCAGGATCGCCTTTGCTATTCTAGGTCTTTTCTGATTCCAAATAAATTTTAGGAACAATTTCTCTAGTTCTGTGAGGCACGTTGTTGGTCATTTGGAGGAATTTCATTAAATCGGTACAATTTTGGAAGTATGGCCATCTTCATGATATTGGTTCTTCCTTAAGTTTAATTTTTTAAATATTTAGTTATTTATTTTATTTATTTTTGACAGAGCCAGAGATTGAACTCAGGCCCTTGCACTTGCCAGGGAAGCACTTTTTCCCCTGAGCCATCTCCTCAGACCCAGATAAATACTTTAAAATATAGCCATCATACTTGGTGTAAATATCAACAGAAGCAGGTTATTCCTTGAAACATCCATAAAGTCAATAGAGGTAATTCCATTAGGCATAGCCACCTTATCCTATTGAAGTGGGTTCTTTTTAGCATAGTATGGATAGTTTTTTCACCGAATGCACAACCTTTGGATTAAGAACAATGGACATGTTGATCATTACCAACATGATGATGTGGCAGCAGAGCAAGCTGTATAAGAATCTTAGTGTAACAATATTCCCTTTTGTGTGACTCTCACGGTAATGGTGCAGAGGATCCTAGATAGATGCTACCAGGGTGTTGGTATGCCCTTGGTCAGTAAGGCCAGCTTTGCTGGCCTCAGAAAGAAATCTGCATGGTTGCTTGCATCAAATGATACATGGAGGATGACCAAATGCAGTGCTTAAGGTGTCGCATTATGAAACACCTGGAAAAATATTTAGCTCCCAAGGCAGATGGTCTCCCATGAAAGACCATTTACACTTATTTTTGCCTTAAATCAAGTTCTCATATATGGGGTTCATCATTTATTTTGGACAGATGAAGCTGGGCAAATTCCATAGAATTTGTCCAGTGCATCATTTACTTTTTGAACAAGCTTGCCATATGAGCTTCAGTTGTGCTTCTTAAACTCTAACTCATGCAGTGGCCAACCCTTAATTGAGAGACCTGAGATGGAATGTAAGTTGAGTCAGTTACCCATTAGGAAGTGAATCAGAAGGCTGAACTCAACTTGCTAGTGTTTGCAGTCACGGCCAAGAAGTAAAGAGGAAAAACATCAAAAAGTTGCTCATTATTATGTGATAAATTCCCTTTGGAGTAACTCAAAATCAGATAAATTGGGATCTTAATTTCATCCAAGAATCTCTTTAACATTGCACCATTCTATAAATTAATGATAGGAACAAAGTATTTGTGTACACTCACAAGGAGGAGGAGAAGGTTACAAAAGGTATACACCACAGAATGAAGCCCATTTTAAGTATATCTGTATATCTTGTGGAATGTGTGTGTGTATATACATATAAATTGTTGGTTCCTGAAACTTAGGCTTTGTAAGATCAATAGTTATAAATTTACAAATTAACAAATTTTTGTAGACAGAGTTTTTATAAAGCATACTACACGTCTCACCAATGGTGTTTTGGCTACACAAAGGTTTTACTGAGAAATGTATTTGTAGTGGTACAAATGATTTTAATTTTACTGATAGAAATATGATATAAGATTTTAAAATCTTGAAGAAAAGCTGATTAGTAACGTGTAGCATATGCCATTCACTTTGCCTTATATGACTCAATTGTTTTAGTTGTTGTTGAACATTTCTATTTGTATTTCTTTTTTTCGCTTCTTATACTAGGGAGACTATATATTTACACATGCGTGTCTGGTTTATTTCACTTATGAGTGTGTGTTCAAGTGGCATCCACTTCAATATAAATGCTTCAAGCTTCTCATTTCTAAGAGCTGAGTAATACTCTATTATATAAATATACCATATCTTTTCAACCATTCCTCATGTGATGGACATCTTGGTTGTTTCCAAGATTTTGCTATCACAAATTGTGCTGCTATAAACATAGATACACATATATCACTATGATATAATGTTTTCAGTTCCCCTGGGAAAATTCCCAGTAGGGGGATAGCCAGCTTGAATAGGATTTCCAGTCCTACTCTTTTGAGGAGTCTCCAATGACCTCCAAAATGGGTGTACCAGTCTACATTCCTACAAGGAGTGGAGAAGTGTTCCCTTTTCCCACAACCTCTCCAAAATTTGTAGTTGGCTGATTTCCTTATGATAGCCATTCTTTGTGGAGTGAGACGGTATCTCAGTGTTGTTTTTATTTGAATTTCACAAATGGCTAGCGATGTGGAGCATTTTTACATATATTTATTCACTTCTTTAATTCATTACAGCTGCCCATTTCTGAATTGGGTCTTTAAATTTGAGGGCCCTGTTATATCTTGCTTCTTTATATATTCTAGACAGCAGACCTTTGTCTGAGTGCTTATTAGTCAGGAATTTTTTCAAAATTTGTAGGTTGTCTTTTCACTTTGTTGACAATTTCTTTTGACATGCAGAAGTTCCTCAAGAAGAGTTGATTCCAGTTGTTGATTTTTTCAAGTGCTTCCCATGCGAATATATGTTTCTTCATGAACTCTTTACCTACCACTATGTCTTCAAGAGGTCCTGCTACTTGAAAAAAATTGAAACATTAAGTGTTTCAATTTTAATGTTTAGATCTTTAATGCATTTTGACTTTAACTTAGTGCATGGTGATAGAGCTGGGTCAAGTTTTAGTTTTTGGCATGGAGAAAGCCAGGTTTTCCAGCACCATTTGTTAAAGAGGCTATCTTTCTTCCAGTAAGTATGATTGGCCCCTTTGTCAAAGATCAGATAGCTGAGTGTCTTCGTAGATGCTTCTGCACCTTCTATCTATTCCTTTGTTCCTCAGGTCTATTTTGTTGCCAATACCATGTTGATTTTATCACAGTGGCTTTGTAGTATATTTTCAAGTCAGGAAATGTGATGTCTCCTGCCTTGTCTTTATTGGCCAAGGTTTCCTTTACTATTCTAGGTTGTTTGTGGTTCCAAATAAATTTTAAGAATGATTTCTTTAAGTCTTGGTGGTATGTTTGTGGCAGTTTGATAGGGATTGCATTAAATCTGTACAGCAATTTTGGGAGAATGACCATCTTCACAATGTTGGTTCTTCCTATCCAGGAGCATGGAATATCTTTCCATTTTCTGAAATCCTCTATAATCTCTTTTCTTAGGTTGTTGTAATTTTCTGTGAAAAGATCTTTGTCTTCCTTGGTTAAGTGAATTCCATGTTATTTTATTTTCCGTGGTGGTATTGTAAAAGTTATTGTTTCTATTGTTTCCCTTTCAGTGTGCTTGTTATCTGTGTAGAGGAATGCTACTGACTTTTGAGTATTGATATTGTATCCTCCTATGCTACTGAATTTCTGTATCTGTTGTAGTAGTTTCTTAGTGGAATTTTTAGGGTCTTCCAAATAAAGTATCATATCATCTGCAAGTGGTGATAATTTAACTTCTTCTTTACCTATTCTTATTCCCTTTCTTTTTCCCTCTTTTCTAATGGCTGTTGCTAAGGATTCCAAGACTTTATTGAATAGGAGGGATGACAGAGGACATCCTTGTCTTGTACCTGATTAAAGGGTAAAAAATTTCAGTTTTTCCCCATTTAGGATTATATGAGCTTTTGGGTTGTCATAGATGCTTTTGTCAAGTTAAGGTAGAGTCCATCTATTCCAGTTTTCTATAGGACCTTGAACATTAATGAGTGTTGGATTTTGTCAAAAGCTTTCTCTGCATCAATTGAGATGATCATGTGGTTTTTAGATTTTAGTCTATTAATATAGTGTATTACCTTTATAGATTTTCGAATATTAAACCATCCTTGCATCCCTGGGATGAATCCTACCAGGTCATGGTGTATAATCTTCTTGATGATGTGCTGTATTCTATTTTCCAATATTTTCTTGAGTATTTTTGCATCTATGTTCATGAGGGAGATCGGCCTGTAGTTCTCCTTCTTGGTTGTGTCTTTCCCTGGTTTTGGAATCAGTATTATGCTTGCCTCCAGAAATGATTTTGGGAGACTGCTTCCTTTTCAATTTCATTGAAGAGTTTGAGGAGTGTAGGAATTATATCTTGTATAAATTTCTTGTATAATTCAGCTGTGAATCGATCAGAACCTGGATTTTTCTTTGTCCATAGTCTTTCTATTATGTTTCATTTTTCATTGACTGTTATTGGCTTATTGGGACTTGTTATAAAATCTTAATTATAAAGGGAAGGGTTAAAAACAATAATAACCATAAAGACCTGACACGTTGCCAAGACTTAGAAAAATAGAATACCATGTCAGAGTTGTGGAAGAGTTTTAAATTAAAATGGATAGAAGTCACTATACTAAAGGGAAAGAGCCCCTAGGAAGCAAATAAAGAGGAAAAACCCCTAACAAATTCTATTCTTTGATTAATTAATTTCCTGGGAACTGACATAATTTTTTGTTAGTGACCATCTAAAGGAAAAAGTGTTGGTATCAAAATGGTTTTTATTCTAAAGATTTTGGTTTTCAGAGGCAATAAAACATTTGCTTTATAAAATAATGATGAACAAACTTCAATGATTGTGTTCTGACCTCTGTTGCTAATATCACAGGTGCTTTGGGCTCACAGTCTTGGTGAAAGAGCAAGGGACTCCATCAGGGGATGTCCTTCATTGGTAGCCTGAGGTTGTGCAAGGCCACAGATGAAAAGGAAAGAGACCAGGGCTGTGTGTGTGTGTGTGTGTGCGCGCACACACACGCACACATGTGCACACTTGCACACATGCATGCACATGTTTCCTGTGTTCTTTTTCTCTTCTTCTGAAGACATTAGAACGCAATAATGGTCTTTTCACTCTGCTGCCCTTTGATAATTCTGATGATTTGACAAACACTTAACCGCAGGAAATCAAAGTTTGTTTAAGTTTCTTCTGTTTCTTACCTCAAAATGGAGATTAAATTTCACCACATAAACCATTAGCAAACACACTTCATCCATGCTCAAATCATGGCGTTGAAAACCCATGGAAATATCTTTAACATACAATTATATAATTCAAAGAATTTACTTCAAAAATATTGTAAGAATATGTCATATGAACATCTTATAAAATTATTTTTTAACTCTTTATGTGTCTAATTTTAATGTCTCAGCTATCCATACCAATGGAGCTGCTATAACTGGAAGACTGAATTTTCTTTGGGACTCTATATTTTCATTAGAGAAGCATATACTGGCTTCTCTTGCAACTTTAGCCATGAAAGTAATGAGAAATCATAAGCCCTTAGCCTGAATATTTGATGCGATTTCTGGAATAGAAACAAGTTTTTTGTTTTTTTGTTTTGTTTTGTTTTTATCTTGGGCCCTATTAGAACAAGGGTGATATTGGTGGATTTGACAAAGATTGAATAGATGCTTTCATAAAGTGAAATATTTTTCTTTTCTTTGCAAATATGCAGCTTGGTTACATTTGTCTTTCTCTCTTGCAGCAAAATATGGTCAATTTTTTGTCAATAGACTATGTTCCAGAGTGCTGAAGTACACATACCACTTGACAATCAACTTCTTCCATAAAAGTTTCCTCAAAATTACTTCATATTTCTATTCTCAGTTGGCTAAATAGTGGAAAAGATTCTGTGAACCCACAGGAAAATGATACCACAGGTGAAAAGACTTTATTTTTACATACTTCATTTAAAAATATAAAAAAATTATTAACAAAAATTGTTTTATACATAGATATAGATATAGATATATACGTAAAATGATGGTTGCATTACCAAAACACAGAAATTTCCACTTCATATGTTGCCTCTGGTGACACAAAATATATTTGGAGAACAGTGGACAAGGAGCAGAAATTCTCTGGGAAATAAGGTCAAAATGAAAACAGTGCTTTCTATTCTACAAATAGAGGCTGTCACCTGCTAGGTAGGCAAACTTGTGTCATTGCTTTAGGTCAGTACTATGTGTTTCTATCTACATTTCTAAATTGCCTCTTTATATTCTGTTGTCTTTTTTCCTCCCCTCTTCTTTCCTCTCTCTTCTCATCTCTTCCCTTCCTTCTCTGCCCTTTCCATCCATCCCTTCCTCTCCCTTCCCTGTTCTCACCTCTTTTTTCTTTTTTCTTTTTCTTTTCCCATTAACTCTTTATCTTTTCATTAGGAGGGCTTTTAAAACACATTGTAAGGGAAGCTGAAGCAAGAGAATGCCATGTGAAGTCAGCCTGGGCAACGGAGTGGGAGTCTTGGAACGAAGCAAGCAGGGATAAAAAGTGGGAGGGAAGAAATGAAAGAAGAAAATGGAGCAAGAAGGAAGGAGGAAGGGAGGGAGGAAGGAAGGAGAGAGGAAGGGAACAAGGGGTGGGATCTAAATCCTGCCTTCAGTTTGGAAGTTTCTTAGAAACTGAAACATGCACCCAGAAGTTGACCTGACCTTTCCACTTCTTCATCAAGAGACGAATGTATGTCTCTCTAAATATACGTATCAACATCAAGAAATTCAGTACTCTCTATTATGGACTAAAACAACCACGTATGACACCTGTACATGAGTAAAAAAAAAAAAAAAAAAAAAAAAAAAAGAATTTAAAATGAGCTTCTAAACAATTTTGAAGTGGTCAATGAAGTCCGGGCTAATAACTAATTTTTCTGCCTACACAAAGGCAAAATAATAAGAATGCAAGGATGGAAACTGAGGATCAGACCCATTGTTCATCACAGCTCAAAAGAGGATTGATGTACTCAAAACCTGCAAATTCATGGGCTTCCATCATTTTCACGCTGCCCTTGTCTTCTGGAATGAGCCAGACAGGTTCTTCAATAAACTGCTGATCAAAGTTTTCCATCCCGAATTCCCCAGGTGTATTTGGCTTAAAGGGAGGGACCATACACTTTTGTTCCATCAGGTTCCAGTCCACACTCTGAAAGAATGGGTGGTTCCGAATGTCCTCAAAACCTGTGTTACCATGACAACCCAGTCTCTCTTTCGGGTCCTTCTCCAGCAAACCCTGAAGGACACTTGCAGCTTCTATAAATAGATAAGGTGGTATGAGAATAGTGCTTTCCAAAATAAGCAGAAAGAGATCACTGACTGCCTTTTCATAAGGGACATCAGGGCTCTCAGTGATAGGAAAGGGAGACTTTCTGGTCATCATCTCATATGTGGTCACTCCAATACTTCACCAATCCATGCCAAAACCATAATCTTCATCTCTGATCATTTCAGAAGCCAGGTAATTGGTGTTACATGAAATGTGCCTGTCACATCTCTAGGCCTGAGTCCTTTCTTACAAATGCAGTAGTCAGTTAGCTTTATGTGGTCTTCAGAATTGAGTAATAAGTTGTCCAATTGCAGGTTTCTGTAGAGGACCCCTCGTGCTGAAGGTAACTAAGGGCTGAGCTGATCTCTGCAACATAAAACCTGGCAGTGGCTTAGGAAGTATTCCATAGCACTTCATGTGCAGCACCAGATCTTTTCCACTCCTGTAGTCTAAGACAAAAATCACTCTGGTTTTCATATGAAAGAGAGAATGCAGTCCCACAAGGGAAGGATAACTTGACACCTGATTCATTACATGCTGCTTTCTCTTTACCCAATGGTAGTTGACATGGTCTTTTTTCACCACTTTCACTGAAAACATTTGATCCATGACTTTCAGTTGAACCAAGAACACTTGAGCATAACTTCCTCTCCTATCACCAGGAGGATATTAAAGTCCTTTGGACCCAGCCTAGATGGAGGTTGGCCATGTGCCCTGGGAATCTTTGTGTCTCGGTCATTAGCAGGTTGTTCCAAAGTGAGGTGACTTAAAGGATGAGCCTAGCTTAGGGTCTGTGTGGGGTCTGAAGCTGTGGGTAGTTGATTCATTGGCATCACAGTTTCCGAGGGTGAGGAATGCTGCCCACATTCAGTTTTGACCAGTGTGTGGCACTTCTTTTGGACCAAGATCTTAGAATGGATGCATTTAGCCAAAACCCTTCTATGTATCTAGAAGTTATAAAGAATTAAAAAACATTAGGGCCCCCAAATTTGAAGATACAATCCAAAAAT
>PVKA01015927.1:10842-28241 GCA_004027165.1 Ctenomys sociabilis
TTTTTTTTTTTTTTTTTTTTTTTTTTTTTTGTGGAACTGGGGATTGAACTCAGGACCTTGTGCTTGCCAGGGAAGCACTTATTCCACTGAGCCCCCTCCCCAGCCCCAAAACAACAAATTTTCAAGAGGCTGCAGAATAAAAGGAACCCTTCTGCACTGCTGGTAGGAATGTAGACTGTTTTCAACCCTTATGGAAATCAGTAAGGACGGTCCTCATAAAACTAAGACTTAAAATACCATTTAATCCTGCTATCCACCTTCTGGGAATTTTCCCAAAAGAACTAAAAACATCAAATCATGGTGATATATGTTCGCCTATGTTTATGGCAGCCCAATTTGTGATAGCCAAATCTTGGAAATGGCCAAAATGCTCATAACCCGAGGAATGAATGAAAAAGGTGTTGCGTCTTTATATAATGGAGTGTTACTTAGCTATAAAGAAAAATAAACTCAAAGCCTTTGTAGGTAAATGGATGCAACTTGAAGCCATTCTCATAAGTGAAATAAATCAGACCCATATTTGTAAATATCATATTGTCCCCCTAGTGTAAGAATTCAAACAAAGAAATAAAATTTGAAAATTATAACACAGTTAAATGGAAAAAGAGAACTTAAGGATTAAACAATGAAGAGAGAAAGGAGAAAAGTCAGAAAATATGATAGGGGCAAAACCATTTACATAAAAAAGGTGATTGAATCAATGGTCCTAAAATTTTGATCAGGTTTTGGAAAATAGTAGTTAATGGGTAGAATTCTCACCTAGACTAACTCTATATGCTGATATATGTGAAATAAGCAACTACAATGTGGACAATAATGTGTAATACCAAAGCCAGTTTAAAAAAACCTGTCATTTTGGTATTCTAAATGTGTACTGCTTGATGTCATATCAATTATTGTAATTGATATGTAATCATTTTGTAATTGATACTGTAATTCTCTCTTTAAAGAAAGTGTCCTTTTAAAAAAGGTAATAAAAATAAACAAGAGAGGAGAAAAACAAAATGCAGTGGAACTGTCCTGTTATAATGTATATGGTTTGATTTCTATATTTCTGTGTTAAAACATGTAATTGTTTATTTCTATTTTTTTAATGTTTTTTTCTTTTTTCTCTTTTTTTCTTCACATTCTGTTGGGATAATGTTTAACATATCAGTACTTGATGGAAAATAACTCTTCACGTTATGTCTAAGATGTCTGATATTCAGACAGATAGTGAGGATTAGCTCAACTGCCTATGTTATAGGATAATAATATCATTAAGCTTTTCTTCTGGAGGGTTAACAACTTAAGTTTGCAGACCAAAAATTAGAGAAAAAGAAGGGCTGCAAGGACAGCCAACATTTTGGCCATAGCCTTTCAAGTTCAGTGAGGACTCAGAACAAAGAAGAATGTATACTGTAATATCCTGTAACTTAGTGAAGTCCCAAATGTCCTTGATATTCTGATCAAGGACATTATAGGGCCAACAGAGGAAAGTGATTGATGATGTAAAAGTGTACCTAGGGAGACTCTCATGGAGAGAAAACACTCTCTCAGGCTTTCACAGAGAGCAAGTTGGTCAAGCAATGGCTGTGACTCATCCACACGGCTGAAACTGATAAAGGCTCTACAACGTGTGGTACAGGGTTACAGGATAAATCCTGAGCGTACTTGACTGACATCAGATATAAAGTTATATGCCTTGTTGTATAGGTCATGCTTTATCTTGGCCTTAACCATCCAGCAGAAAAATATAAAAATGAGGTATAAAAAGTAAAGCCATATTAATATGCTGAACTGTGAAAGGTTCAAGTCAACATCTTCTGACATTGCCAGTCCCATGGATAATCCACTATTCTTATGGACTACTGTACTATATTGGATTATTTTGCTGAAATTACACACCTACAATATTTAAATGGCAATGCAATACTCATCTCTGACAAAATTAAACAAGAAAAGGGGATACAAATGAAGGACCATTTTGTATCTGCATATTCAAAATAGCATAGATATATGGCTACTTTCTCTTAATTCAATGAGAAGAAAGATTTGTACTAATAGGGTTTAGACAGGATATCATGTCTGCATCTTGTACTATGAATAACCACTAGGAAGAAAACAATATGCAATCTATTAATTACTGAAAATGTCATACTAATCGGTTGTGAAACTGTCTCAATGCTATTTATTTCTCAATAAAACTAATAAAAAAGAAAATAAAATAGAAGAAAGCTATCCACGTGTTGTTGTGTCTAGTTGTCCCCCCAAATACTCATGGTATGTTATGCAGCAGACATGCCTGGAGGAGCAATGAGCGTCTTGAGGGGCAGGGCCAGAGGACCAGGGCGGGCCCAAGGGGCAGAGCCTGAGAGGCCTGAACCATTAAACCTGCTAGCCTGTGTTTCTCAGAGAGGTGGAGAGGGTCATCATGGACACGGCAGCGCCCCAGCCTCTCCTGTGGCGTCTTTAAACCTCCAGTAACTGAGAGATAAATATACCTTTCCTTCCCTCATTTTGAGTGTTGGGTATTTGTCTCAGCAATGAGAGAAGAGTAACTAATATACCACTAAAACAAGTTACAGCTTCTATGCAATTGTTATAAAGATACCAAAGACATGTTTTTCAGAAACAGATAATAAATAAATTCACATGGAATTATAGGAAACAGTGACTTGAAAAAAATCGTAGAAAAGAACAAATTTGAAAGGGTCATACTTTGGATTTCAGTGCTTATCTCTAAACCAAAGTCACCTAGACTGTGTGATACTGCAATACAGTAAGATGTGCAGGTCAATGCAACACCATTGATAATCCAGAAATAAATACAGACATCTATGATGACTGTACTTTTGACCAACGTGCCCTGAATCATGCAATAAGGATAGTTCTGTCTCTTCAACAAACAGTACTGAGAAAACTAGTGATCTACAAGCAGAAGAATACAACTGTGTCATTTTCTTACACCGTGTGATTTCTTTTTCTTTCTTTCTTTCTTTCTTTCTTTCTTTCTTTCTTTCTTTCTTTCTTTCTTTCTTTCTTTCTTTCTTTCTTTCTTTCTTTCTTTTTTGGCAGACCAGGGATTAAACTAAGGCCCCTGCATTTGCTAGGCAAGCACTTATTCCACAGAGCTATCTCCCCAGCGCACAGTCCCATGTAAATTTAATGTAATATATGATACTAGAAGCACGAACAAAATGTGGATAAATTGAAGTTGATAAAAATTTAAAACATTTGTGCACTAATGGGGTTATAAATATACTACAAATCCACCACAGAATTGAGAAATTATTTTCAAATCTTATTCTTATCCCAATATGTAAAGAATGATTTCAACTCAAAAAAACACAATCACAACAATGTAATTAAAAAGTATTACAAGCTTTGAATAAAAATTCATACAAACAAAATGTGAATAATTTGTATAAGGTGTGCAACATATTCTTAATTACATGGTGCTGCCAGTACCATAGAATGTCATAGACACTTTGGAACAGTTCTTTATTTTTTTTCCTCAAGTTAATCAAAGACTTTCTGTATGACACCTAAATTCTAATTGTGTATATGCCTAAACTAAGTGAAAACAAATGCTCAAAAACAAGTTACAGGAGAATGTTTATAGCAGTGCTACTCGTAGTAGAGTGAAGACAGTGAGTTACAATTGGTAATATCCATCAAGTGGACACTATTCAAGCAGATTGAGAATATTTATACAATGAAGTACTTTTGAGTCATCAGAAAGAGCAAAGTGCTAATTATGGATTAACTTTGAAAACATTATGGCAGGTAAAGAAAGCCAGACAAAAGTGCCATATATCTTGTAATTCCCTGGATATGAAATATCTAGAATAGGCATATCCACTGGGAAATAAAAGAAAATTAAAGGTTTGGCCAGGTGTTCAGGGAGAGAGAAATAGAGGAATGATGGCTTTAATGGGTATGGATTTTCTTTTGGAATGAAGGAAAATTTCTGAAATGAGATAATGGTGAAGATGCACAATACAGCAAATACATTAAATGAAACTCAATTATGCACTGAAACATGCTGAATTTTAGATATTTGAGTTTTACTACAGTAAAAAAATTTGTTGAGTATACAAAAGAAACATGGTCCAGAATAAAAAAAAAAAAATGCAGGTGGTGCTTCCATTATATGACCTGCTATACTATTCTCAAGTCCTGTTAGGATACAATGCTGCAACTAATTTGCAATATGGAGTAATTTATCTAAATTATATATTTGTCTATCATGTCATCTTGTTCTATGTCATATGAATAGCCTACAATTAAATGAAAAGCTCCTAAGCAATATTCAATCTGAGTCCAACGAGAATTTAGTTTAATTATATTCAACTCCCTGTGTAATTATACAATGTCTGCAATACTAGTGCCAGTACCAAGGCTAGTACTTATCACAAAGAAAAACAATCAAAGGTAAATAAAATATGTTTTGATAGGGAAAAGTCTGCATTCCACCTGAAATCTGTTTTCCTTATACATATTCATAGGAGTTAAGCATTTCATATATTTTTGTGAAATGTGGATCACTATAGTGCATGTATTTCAAGTTGATTTCTCTATCTAATTCTGTGTCAGTTTTTGGACACAGCTCCTACCTCTGGAACTGTTCCCCATTTTTTTTAACCTACGTCTCACATTCAATCTGGGATGTTGTTAATGTTGAGAATCCCCAAACTCCTAACCTTCCTGGATATCTTCTATCCCAGGAAGACATTTTCCCCTACTTACATGTTTTAGAGGGAAGAATTTGAATCACCTAATCTAAATAAATCATAAATATTTCCTGAGATACTAACAAATCCTTCTTTTCCATACATTGAGGCATTTAATATTTTTCAGAATATTGTAACAGCTTTTAACGGAAACATGATTTGCAACTCCTCTTCCAATTCACCATGTAAACACGTCTTCTGATATTCACCATCCAAACAGTGTGTTATGACAAATTTGATGATACCACTCTCCCACAAAATTAAATTTAATTGCTACATAAAGCTTACATTCTAAGCTATTCAGCATGACACAGCCTCTTTAAAAGGAATACCTGGGGCCAGCAAGATAGCTCAGCAGACTGAAGCACCTGCTTAGACAAGCTTAAGCAAGCACAGGGAGCACAGTTGGATCCCCAGCACTACATGCTGTGCCAGCTGCATCCCCAGGGTGGGCTGAGCTGGCCAGAGTCCAGGCGTGGTGGCACATGCCTAGAATCCGAGCACTGCAGAGGCTGAAAGCAGGAGAATCACCAGGAGTGAGAGCCGTATAGTGAGACCCTATAACAACCAAGTATATTTAAAAATGATACATGAAAAAGGGATATGACCTGTATTCTAGAGATATCAGCTACTCTTTTCCACTGTGTGATCACTTGCCATGTAGGGCAGATATTATTTGATTGCTCCAAATTTTTTAAGAAATACCTGCTCTTTCTTCTATTTAGAAAATGGGAAATTTAAAAACACCAAAATTGGAATTAGAAAATTTAGAGAAAACTTTTATTCTATTGTCTAAATTATTAATAACAGCCGGGCGTGGTGGCGCATGCCTGTAATCCCAGCACTAGGGAGGCTGAGGCAGGAGGATTGTTGTGAGTTCGAGATCAGCCTGAGCTACAAAGTGAGCTTAAGGCCAGCCTGAACTGCACAGTGAGACCATGTCTCAGAAAAGACAAAAAAATAAAAAAATAAATTATTAATAACAACCTTGTCTGGAACATTTATTTAAACTTCAATATACTTTAGCTTCACATGCTTTAAGAACTCTTTGAGGGCTGGGGAGATGGCTCAGTGGAATAAGCGCTTCCCTGGCTTGAGTTCGATCCGTGGTTTCACCAAAAGAAAAATAGAAGAAAAGAAAAGAAAAGAAAAAGGAAAAAAAAAAAAAACCTCTTCGAATGAGGAATTGAACTTCTTTCTCTTCCATAGCACTTTGCAAAGGTGTCAAGTTTTAGTTCACTACTGTAGTCAACTGTAACCTGTATGTCGCAGGAATCAGTCTTTTCTCATTTGATTTCCATTCGCATCCTTGGGCTTATCTACTCAGTCTTCTTTCATGATGTCTCATGCCTAATACCTTTTCTTCCCACTTGCATGTACATTTTTATTAAATATGTTATGAGAGACTGGGGAGATGGAACAGTGGAATAAATGCTTCCCTGGCAAGCTCAAGGGCCTGAGTGCAATCCATAGTTCTGCCAAAAATAAATAAGTTATGATATTGATGATGTCAATAAAGAAAATGGTAATTTTATTTTGTATCTGTAACATGGCTATACTAGCCCAGGTGTTTCCTATTCATTAGTTAATTTCTTAGAAATTTAGTATTTTTGAATCCTCTTTCTTAGCATTTTAATTTTATATGTAGACCATAATTATGGTATTGAGAGAGCACTTGTGATGCACTTTAAAAACATGTGCCCTTGTTTTGGATTTTTTTTCTTCATTTAGTAGAATGGAAAGATGATCCAAAGAAAATTTTCTACCCTCAAAACTAGGCTTTTAACACATTGCCTGTGTCATACACTTTTGTTTCTCCTTCTTCATCTCTAAAATAAGCTAATCCTAGTCAATCTTTGATAAACTATTATTATTGTGTTTAGGACAAGGTGTACAGGTGCTACAGGTCTTACTGTGCAGATTGGAATAGTAGTGATTCTCCTATTTATAGCCTTCCAAATGCTGGAATTACAGGTGTGCACCACCACAACCAGTCTCAGTCCTCATCTCAGCATGCCCCTCAGGGCAGGGTGGGCACCACAGGCCCTGGGATGGAATTCCCAGCCCCTGTGTCCACCTATGCAGGCCCTTTAATTCTCTGGGGTGTTTGGCTGGCCCTTAATCATTGATAAGTTATTGTAGGAGTTTAATGAGTTAACAATTGTAGCAAGTATTTAGCAGAGCTTATGGAGTGGAAGAAGAATTATAAATGCATGTTTTTTCTATTGTTTTCTGAGAATTCTCTGAACTCATTTTTTAAAATTTGTCTTAAAGGGGAAAGAAACAAAAACAAATAATCTTTATGTAACTTCATTCCCAGTCTTTGTGATTTCAAGGTTCTACCCAATTACCTTCTCATCTATTCTAATTACTGTTAAAGTGGCTCATTCAGAATGAAGACACATGTAATCCAGATACAGAGACAAGTTTCATATGTTTGCTCTCATATGTACAATCCAGGCTTTATAAAAAGGAAACTGGAAATATAGTAAGGGACTGATAGAGAAGGGTTAGGGTAGGTAAGGAGAGATTGTGGGATGGACAGGCAAATGGAACCAGGAGCTTGGCTTTGATCAAAGAACAACAAATACGTATGAGGATGTCAGTGAAACCCATTAATATGTGAATTAATAATTATGAAAAACTATGAATTGTAAATAAAAATCATGTTATCTTTCCATTAAGTGAGGATGCTAGCACAGATGAGCTCTCAAGCAAATCAAGCATATTAACTGCAAAATATTTTCTTAGCATTTTCACAGCAGTTCAATAAATTGATGTGCAAAAACCATAAATTGGAATAAATAATTTCTGCATGAAGGGAGCCAGGACTTCCCTTATTTACCCAGGCCGATCTGATCATTTACACATAAGTATGAAGTATGAACTGTTATATGAAACTGAACACTCAGTGGGCTTCTCGAGATCTTCCCTTAGTTGCTAATACCACAAATCACTCCCTTTGGAAGCTCAAGTATTTGAAAGTTGAAGCAAGAAAGTGCTCTTCTGACAAAATATGTTTCCTTTGGAGCTGTCCTGACAAAACGAACAGCTGTAAAAAGTAAACAGCTGACAAAAGCAGAAAAATTGGACAGGTTCAGTTTTTCATTTCACTTCCTGTCTCGTGGTTCAGTTTCTCTGAAATCAATGAGAATCTTTAATGCAGAAGAAATCAGCACAAGGCCAACAAGAGAAAATGAAAATCTGATCCACAACGACCACTATTCAATAAAACATTAAGTAAAGTCCTTTTATTTTGTTTTTAATTTCCCTTCACTATCAAGATAAGTGAGTTGGAGGATAGGTGATTATTTAATAATAGGAACTTGATTAATTGGTGCACAGTACTTCTTTACTTAGGACTTAACCCATTTTTACCGTGAATTAGAATGCCTTTAAAGTTTCTGAAATCACATAAAATATTAGATGATTATAAATCCTAAGCAGGAAATGATTTAAAAATGAAAGTTTTGTGATTAGCTGGCAAGGAAATTAAGAGTATGTGAGGTACTATTTCAGTACTGTTCACTACTGCCTATTTGGAGTTCATGATGATGGTATGCACTGCAGGGAGTTCCCACGCGTGCTACATCAGGTCCAGACCACCTTTACTTTCTTTTTCCCTTCATCCCTTTGCTCTCTTAAGTTTCCCTAAATCCCTTTTCCTTCAGTGAGATAGCTGTCTCCTTGTTTCCTATAGTCTATCTTTCATTTTACTCTATTTTTCCACAATTTTATTGAGATACAAATATCACTGAGACAGTTTCAAATCAAATTAGTAGGACAGTTTCAATAATTAATACATTGCATATTGTTGTCTTAGTGGTTATTCATTGTACAAGATGTAGAGATGATATCCTCTTTACAAACACTACTAGAACAAATCTATTTATTGAATTAAGAGAATGTAGCTGTATATTTATCCTGTTTTGAATATACAGATACAAAATGGTCATTCATTTGTATTTCCCTTTTTTGTTTAGTTTTTTCATTTAAATATCATAAGTGTGTGAATTCAGCAAAATATTCCAAAGTAGTCCAGTAGTCCATAATAGTAGTGGGTTTTCCGTAAGACTGACAATGTCAGAAGTTGTTGACTTGAGCCTTTTACAACTCAGCATATTAATATGGCTTTAATTTTTATATTTTGTTTTCATACTTTTCTGCTGGATGGTTAAGACCAAGATAAAGAAAGACATAGGTAACAAGAAATGCAACTTCTGTGTCTGATAAGGTCAGTCAAATCCCCTCAAGATTTATCCTGAAACCCTGTACCACAGTTTGTAGATCCTTTGTCAGTGTCAGCCATGTGGATGAGTCTTGGCCATTGCTTGACCAATTTGCTCTCAGTGAAAGCCTGAGAGAAAGTTTTCTCTCCATGCAGATACAAAATGGTCATTCATTTGTATTTCCCTTTTTTGTTTAGTTTTTTCATTTAAATATCATAAGTGTGTGAATTCAGCAAAATATTCCAAAATAGTCCAGTAGTCCATAATAGTAGGCACACTCTACATCATGGATCACTTTCCTCTGTGTCCCCATAATTTCCTTGATCAGAAAATTTGGGACATTGCTGAGTTACAGGATGTTACAGACCAGGTTCTCTTATGTCCTGAGTCTTCACTGACCTTGAAAGGCTAGGGCGAAAATGTTGGCTGTTCTTTCAGCCTTTCTTTTTCTCTAACTTTTGGTCTGCAAATTTTAGTTGTTAACCCTCCAGAAGAGAAACTTAATGATATTATTTATGGAAATCATTGTGGAGACTCCTTAGAAAACTATGATTGGAAATCCCATTCAAACCAGCTATCCCCCTACTAGGAATTTTCCCCAAAGAACTTAAAACATCATATCATAATGATATATGTACACCTATGTTTATGGCAGCACAATTCCTGATTAGGCAAATCTTGGAAACAACCAAAAAGCCCATCACCTAAGGGATGTATGAAAAACATGTGGTATTTTCATATGTTGTAGTATTACTCATCTATAAAGATTAAAAATCCTGAAGCTTTTATATTTAAGTGGATGCCATTTGAAGATACACTCATAAGTCAAATAAACCAGACACATACGTGTAAGCATCATATAGTCTCCCTAATGTAAGAACTCAAAGGAAGAAAAATAGAAAGTTAGAACACAGTGAAAAAGAAAGCAACATCTTAAGAATTAAACTAAGAAAGGGCAAGGAGAAAAGCTAGGTAACATGACAAAGGCAAAACCATACATTTATATGCACCGGATGGTTAAGTCAATGATCCTGAGAATCTTTACCTGGTTTTTGAACCTAGCAGTTAATTGGTAGGATTATGACCCTGACTAACTATATATGCTGATACCTGTGAACCAAGCAACTGCACTGAAGATGGCAATGTGTAATACTAGGGCCATTTTTGGAATCCCTGTCATTCTGGTATTCTAAATAGGTACTGCTTTTCATGTCATATCAAGTACTGCTATACTCTCTCTCAAGTAAGTGTTTTTTAAAAAGGTAATAAATGAAAAGAGATAAGAAAAATAGTTATAGGATTATCTTGCTACAATGCTATATGTGGTTAGATTTCTAAATTTCTCTGTAAAAATATGCAATTGTTTATTTCTAAGTTTTTAAAATATTTTTTATTTTTTATTTTTTGTTCCATTTGTGGGGATTTAAAGTTTGACATATCAATACTTGATGGAAAATACCTGTCCCATGTTACATCTAAGATACTTGATATTCAGACAGATAAAGAGGTTACGCTCAACTGCTTAATGTTATAGGCTGTTAATATCATTAGGCATCTACAAAATTTTAATACAGAAGAAATGTGTCTATGACTGCATTGAAAAAGATATTTTTCTGTTCCTCAGTCTCTTATTGCTGCATTGCCTAGCTGTCACCTTATAAGAAAACTTTTTCTTTAGCAAAATATCACAGTCAGTTCATAAATAGGTCATTGACAGAGACTAGATTTTAAAAAATGAAAAAGACGCAATAATTGTTGTTTTCTCTTCTGAAGATTGCTCCTGACAGCATTATTTTGAAAAGTTCAGATAGAAGTTAATTTTTAAGAGTCATAGCTATTAAGTGATTCAAATAGTATACCAAGAAATTCACTGTCCTCTTTCCTTTTGTGACTAAACAAGCACTTGTTTTTATCTTCAACAACAGGTGTAGTTCTTTTTTCACATTTTAGTCTTAAATATTAATTAGGCAGGCTACTCCACGTGAAAACTAAGCAGGTCCTGAGACCTCAAGGTCTCCAGACAATACAGCGACTGCAAGAAGCTTACAGTGTGGTTGAGAAGATGGGACTTGTTCCTAAAAGCACCTTTCACATCGAAATATTCAAGTAAATTATGTGCACATTCCCTTCCTTAAAGGACTGGAAAATATTTCCATCTGTGTGAATTGTGTGCTTTTCTTAGTGTTTAGCCTTGAAAGATGTCAGCATAAAGAGGCAGAAAGCTGAACTTAGTGGTATTGTTTATTTATTTTATTTTATAAGGAAAGAAACCAAATACAAGAACAGAGATAAAAACAAAGGCCATGAGGCAGTAAAAGTGATACAGAATTCAAAAAAAGAACAGGAATTAGCAATATTTTTATATTACATATTATCATCAAATTTGTTGTTCAAACTACCAGATGTAGGCATGTAAGCCTTATCAAGTAGTTAAAAAAATTAACTCTTCCCTTCCATAAACCTTGAAATTATTTCCTTGTTCTTCTTATATTTTTGAATTTATTTTAAAGAGAGGATAAAATAATAGTTTTAGAAATGATACACCTTTCTAGAAAACTAAAATAAACTAAAAGTTTTTACAAAACTGAAAGGTGTGGGGAGGGAAAAAGATGAAAAGTATTCAAGGGTGGTTGTTTTCTCAGACATTGCTGTCTTTTCTATAGCTGCTCAAATTATAGATATTAGTATATTAAATTGGTCAAAGTAATTAATAATTATATTCACAGACATGAATGTATAGAGATGTTTCCTACCTTTTCATGAACTGTGTATCATAACCTAGTGTAGTGATTACCAGTTAAAGTGTGAAGAATAGCTGTATTTAGTATGTCAGGAGACTAACAAAGGTAAAATATCACAGGTGAGATTAGCTTCAGCATACTTTTCATTTAAGCTATCAATTTTAAAATTTAGCATGCAATTTGTAATTAAATTAAAACCGTAAAGGAAGAGTTTTTCTCCATTTATACTTAGAAATTCAGTGTGCTTTTCAAATTTACAATTCAGTTTAGAAACAGCTTAAATTAGAAAAATGATTCAGGTTTATATTCCAGAATTTACTATTTAAGTAGATTCATGTAATATGAAATTTCCAAATACAAGTGAATGATGGTCAAAAGTTGAATAGATATAATAATATTTTTAAAATTTTATAAACTAACCTCATTAGGTTTTGAAAATGTAGTTAACTTTGAAATACATAGACACAAGTTTGAAATTATGTGTGTTAATGTTAGGTATATTTAATAACTCATGTCAATTTTTCATTACTGAATTTGAATCCAAGGGTATGCTTTATAAATAGGAAAGTGTCTCTAACCCTATTTACAACAAGCAAACTGCTCTTCAAAAGTTAGCCTTTATTGTATACAGTTGAATAATGCTTTAAATTATACTTTAAATCTACATTTTAATTTATATTAGAAAATGAACTTTCTAACTAAGAAATAAATTTATTCTTTCTTGGAGCTTCAAATTCGTCTTTCATATTCAATGAGATATTAAGAGAAAAATTAAATCAGATGGCAATGGAATTCTTTGATTATTTAATGTTTACAATCCATTACTTTTGTGTTAGGAAAGTCAAAATTTGGAATTAATAGTGTTAATTTTTTGTGAACCTCTTCAGTGACTTAATAAGTAAATACTGGAAAGTACACAAGATCATTTCATTCATCATCATTTATGTTCTTCATTCAGTTCTACAAACTCTATACACTTTGTAATATTTTCTCAAATACACCCAACTCTGAACTGCTATATTGATTACCTCAATAAAAATGTTTCAGAAAACTAACCATCCTTTCACTATATTGTACATTGGTGCAAAACATTACTAAAAATGTGGATCTTTGGCTATAAAACTCTGTAAATTCAGATCTTTTTCTTAACAAAACTGAAGCCATATCCACCAAGACATTGGTAGGTAAAAGTCCTTTTTGGTAGTTATAGAAAATAAAAAATGAAAAGCAGAAAAACTCTGACTCTAATGTTTCATCTTTCTAATGTGAAAATTAACATCAATTTGTAAATTCAGAAGCCTTTTGAGGTAAGTCCTGTCCGAAGTACTTACTGGGAAAAATATCTCAGATTGCAAGTCCCATCTGAAGATACAGAAAATTACTTCCAAAATACATGCTCGTATTTTAACTCATTGACCTTTGATTTTACTGGAATGAGCTTCTATTTCTTTTGCTGTATGCTGTTAGAACTACCACTAGAATTTGAAGTGTTTTAAAAAGTTATTTTAAGGTCTTTTTTGTGATTGTGTTTTTTTTCAAGTTTTAATGCTGACATTTCAGAAGTCAAGTGTTTTTCTTTTGTACTATAAATTAGATGGAAATGCAAGTTAAGAAAGTTATCAGAAGAGGAAATGAATAATCTGAGTTTCACATGAAGTGGAGACATGATTGAGTTGGGTTTAGATCCACCAGGCCAGTTCAATACCTTTTTATTCTGGGTATCTTCAGAATTTTGTGCTCGTGTTTAGGCTAATTATAATGTGAATAGTTTCAACTATAATTGTTTTATGAGAGCCTGCAAGACAGCTCAGCAGACTAAGCACCTGCATAGGCAAATGCAGGGGCCTGGGTTCCATCCCTGGTATTACATTCTGCTGGTCCCGCCCTCAGGCACGCTGAGCTGGTGACTGAGACCTGGCATGGTGGCACACGCCTGTCATCCCAATGCTCAGAGGCATTAAAACAGGGGGATCATTAGAGTCCTAGCTGTGTAGTGAGACTCTGTACCAAATAATAAAAGTATAACTGCTTTATGTAGTAATACAACATTAAGTAAGAAAGACCAATCATACCTTGAAGATAGTTTGCATTTTGAAATGTCTCAGTTGTTAGGAGTTCATAAATGGATTGAAACAAGAATTCTAGATGAAACATTAAATCAGCTTTTGGCAATGACAAATGCAGATTTTTACTATGTTTGTATTGGACATAGCCCATTATATCCCTACCAACTACACAGTACCAAAACTGAGATATACTTCAAATGTATTCATATGTAAAATCAAGAAATCCATTTTAAAGAAATCAAATAAATATAAAAGAAATACTGCTCAAGCTATTTAAAATAATGATGGCAAATCTGTGATCATTAAACTTAGTAGTCACCTTGATTGGCTTGAGAACCATCTAAGAGATCAGTGAGGAAAACCCCAGGTATGGTAGGTGGGGCAGGGAGCCAGGAACCCAGGTACTCTAATTGATTCCCTAACTCCTTCCCCTCTGAATCTGTTTTCCCTTCTTTGATTCCCAGTCACCAGAAACTAAGAAGTTTTGCTTCATCTTGCCCTTCTGCCATTCTCCTTTCAATTCCGTCAAACATGCACTGAACTCTCAGAACATGTACAAAATAAAGCTCTGATCCTTCAAGCTGCAAATAAGCTAGTTTTTGCAGGATCAGGAAAGCTAGCGCAGTAAATCAAATCAGACGCTAACATTAATCAAACAAATTCCACGTTAATCTTTCAAGTTGTCTTAATGATTTGTTTTGTTAATGTCACATAATTTCTATTAATTTCCACAACACTTAAGTCTTTAAATTGGTATGAGCATCAGATTTGGCAATAAAAATACACAATATAACAACCAAAGAAAATGTTTAAGGTATAACACAGTTAAATGGTGCAATAGAACTTAAGAACTGAACAAGAGAAAAAGGAAAGAAGTTAGGGAATATGTTAGGGGCATAACCATTTATGTAAACAAAGTGGTTAAGGCAATGGTTCTTAGAATTTCCATCAGGTTTTTGAAAATAGCAGTTAATGGGTAGAATTGTCACCCTGACTAACTTTATATGCTGATAGTTGTGAACTAAGCAACTACAGTGAGAACAGCAACATGTAATAGTAAAACCATGCTTGAAAAATCTGTTATTTTGGTCTTCTGAGTGCATACTTCTTCTAATATCATATCCATTATTGTTATAAGCTGTCTAAAGTAAATGTTTCCTTAAACAAAGGTAATAAAAGAAGACAAGAGACAAGAAAAAAATTTCACAGGATTGACCTGCTACAATGTTGTATATGGCTGATTTTTAAATTTCTGTGTAAAAATGTGTAATTGTTTTTTTAATATTTTATAGGAATTTAAATATCCATGATTATTGGAAAACAGCGGTTCCATTTTATGTCTATGGTGTTTGATATTGAGACAGATAGTCATGTTAAGTACAACTGACGCTGTTACAGGGTAACAACATCATTAAGCTTCTCTTTTGGATGTTCAACATAAAGTTTGTAGGCCAAAAATTAGAGAGATAGGTGGGCTAAAAGGAAGCCAATATTTGGGCCCTAGCTCTTCAAGGTCAGTGAGAAACCAAGACATAAGAGAACCTGTGCTGTGACATCCTGTAACTAAGTGGTGTCCTAAAATTTCTGATCAAGGACATTATGAGACCACAGAAGAAAGTGATTGATGATGTATAGAGAGTCACTTAGAGAGATAAAAGTTCTTCCAGTCTTTCATAGAGAGCAAATTGGTCAAGCACTGCCTGTGACATCCACATGACTGGCACTGACAAAAGATGAAGAAGGCACTGTACATGATTCCAAGGTAAATCTTTTTCTTTTTTTTCTCCAGTACCAGGGATTGAATTCAGCCCCTTTCACTTGTCAGGGAAGAGCTTCTTCTTCTGAGCCATTTCCCCAGCCCCACCAAGGTAAATCTTGAGGGGATTTGACTGGCATTGTCAGATAGGAAAAGCTACATTTTTAGTTATGTATGTCTTGCTTTAACTTGATCTTAACCATCCAGCAGAAAAGTATAACCATAAGGTACAAAACGTAAAGCTATATTAATACACTGAGCTGTAAAAGGTTTGAGTCAACACATTCTGACAACTGCCAGTTGTTCTGATAATTCACTATTATTACAGACTGTTGTTCTGTATTGGGTTATTTGTTGATTTCAAGTACCTGCAATCTTTGGAATGGCAAGAAGGATGAAAATGGCCTTTAAAGAGTTTTCCAAATACAGCTTCTCTAACTACAATGGAACACACATCTCTGAAAAACCAAAACAAAAAAGGTGGATATGTTGGGAGCCATAGAAACTAGGAAATTGATCCAATGTGTGTTGGCTGGACTAGACCTCAGCGCCTAAAGCAAAAAAGCTACGTCAGACTTCAGATAAACATCCTGTCTGGTTAAGTCAGCTATTAGTCACTAGGAAAGTTTGTGTCACATGTCACTAACTTTGCAAAAGTACAAATAAAATACTGTTTTGTTGTGAAGGAAATATATATATTATATGTATACACAAGACATTTAGGCTAAACATACAGCTACTTTCTCTTCGTTCATTGAGAAGAAAGGCTTGTACTAATATTGTTTAGACAAGATATCATGTCTGCATTTTGTCCTCTGACTACTTACTACAAAGACAACAATATGCATGTATTAATTATTGTAACTATCCTCCTAACATATTTTAAAACTGTTTCATTGCTGTTTTATCTTTTTTTCTTTTTAAAAGCAATAAAAAATAAATGAAAGTTCTGAAAAGGCAAAAAAAGTTTAAATTGGGAATCTCAAAACTAATATAGTGATCTCAAAACTAATGTGATGATGTATTAAAATTTTACTTTTATCTGTGTCATCCATGTGGATGAGTCACGGCCAATGCTTGACCAGTTTGCTCTCTATGAGAGCTTGAGAGAAAGTTTTCTCTTCATCTGACTCTCCCCAGGCACACTTTAGAACTTCAATCTCTTTCCTCTGTGGCTCCATAATCTCCTTGTTCAGAAAATTTGGAGCTCACCTGAGTTTCATGATGTTGCAGTACAGGTTCTCCTATGTCCTGAGTCTTCGCTGACCTTGAAAGGCTAGGGCCAAAATGTTGGCTGGCCTTGTGGCTCTTCTATTTCTCCAATTTTTATCTGTGAACTTAGGTTGTTAACCATCCAGAAGAAAAGCTGATTAGTATCCTGCACCATATGCCATTCACTTTGCCTTATCGGACTCAATTGACTTTAGTTGTTGTTGTACGTTTCCATTTGTATTTCTGCATTTCGCTTCTTATACTAGGGAGACGATATGATATTTACACATGTGTGTCTGGTTTATTTCACTTATGAGTACATGTTCAAGTGGCATCCATTTCAGTATAAATGCTTCAAGCTTATCATTCTTAATAGCTGAGTAATACTCCATTATATAGAAATACCACATCTTTTTCAACCATTCCTCATGTGATGGACATCTTTGTTGTTTCCAAGATTTTGCTATTACACATTGCGCTGCTATAAACATAGGTACACATATATACAGGACTACAAGATAAACCCTGAGACGACTTCACTGACTACATAGGAAATATAAAGTTCTTGTGTTGGTATATAAGTCTGGATCTACCTAGGTCTTAACCATCCAGCAAAAAAGTATAAAAATGAAGTATACATCGTGAGGCCATAATATTAAGCTGAGCTGTAAATGGCTATA
>PVKA01015927.1:28341-49204 GCA_004027165.1 Ctenomys sociabilis
GAATGCTGGACTGTGTTGGATTGTGGTGTCGAGTTCAAGCACCTAAGTTAGTTGAATGTCAATGGAGTGCCCACCTTTGACAGGTGTAGACAAAGGAAGGGGTGTAGAAAGAAAAAATCATGATGTGTGTGTATAGACAGTACAGTTGGGATAGATAACGCTGTGCTTCTACATAATTCTATGAGAGGCAAGATCTGCATTAATGGTGGTTGGACAGGATATTATGTCGGCTTCTAGTACTACGGTCATTCACTAGGAAAATAATTATTGAATTTTTGATATAATTCAGGTATAAAAAATAAGATAAGTAAGCAGCTACACTCTTAATTCACTGATAAGAGATATCTGCTAAAATAATATCTGTAAATATAATATCATGTATGCACCTTGTACAATACCAAAACGTTATGAAAACAGTTTGCAATGTATTAATTTATTGAATCTGTATGGTTAAGGTGTCTTGAAACTGTCTGATTGACATTTGTACTTCAATAAAATTTAAAAAAATAAATAAAAATCTTAAAAAAATAAAATAAAGTAAAATTTTACTTTTAGTGAAATATGAATATAGTTTTTTAAAACATTCAGTCTTTTGGAGTCATTGGATTCTTTGTTTTCTACTGCACTTATCCCACTTTTTCCTCACATTATCAGATTTCTCCTAAGAAACAATTACTCTGTGAAGTCTAATTAAAAGAACTTAATTTTATGTATAATTGTTGCATATAGTTTTAGTGAAAAATGCTATCAAGTTAGACATATTATTTTGATATTTGAGTATTTCATCTATTCCTCTAGTGTCTCGTTAATGTTCTAGTTTTTAGAATATGGGGCAGTAAATTTGGCAATAATTAATAAAAGCATTGAGAACCACTTGTACAGAAATAAATCCTCACTATTCTCAAGAAAGCTAGATGACATAAGAGAAAAAGGAACTCTCCTCAGTCCTTGCTAGCTTTACAACACTGAAAAATTTTAATTAGAAAATATTCTGTTCAGCTTGCAAGACATCCAATTATGTTTTACAGTTGAAACATAATTCAAACTTTTAAAATGCATTGCAATCCTGATCTAGTACACCAGCTGGCCTGACTCCTGAGGTGCTGAGTGGGGCGGGCAACCGGGTTGGGAGGCTGTGCACCCCTGTAATCCCAGCACTGGAGAGGATGAGAACAGGAGAATCACTATTAGTCTGAGCTGTATAGTGTGGCCCTGTACCAAATACAAAAAATGAAAATAAAATAAAATAAATAAAATGCAATGCAGTGTATTCAAAGATACGTTTTTAGTGTTTATATTTTAAAGTATGAAAACGTTTCCAGCTTTTGCAAACTATGTTAGAGAGATAAATGCTAGGATGATTTATTTATGAAAGACATCTTTTTCCAAAGGTCATGAGTTCAAAATTTTGTCCACATATAGTTTTTGTATCATAGAAATTATTTACTCTGAGTTTTAATTTATGGTGGTACTAACTGAGCATGTGGGTTTAAGGGAATGTTTAATCCAGTTTCTAATTCAAAATCTTTTATCACAAACAGATAGTCAAAACTTTGCCCAATGAAAATATGCTCCAACATCTCAGTTTTCTTAAGAGCTTGAGGCCCCAAGGTGTGGCATGTACCTCATTCCACTGTGGAGCCCTCAGCTGCTTTTATTAAGCAAAAATTCTTGCTGCAGATCTGTCCTAGCTACTTTTCTTTCATTTCTGGGACAAATAACCAACCCCCAAAATGAAGGACAGAAAGGTTTATTTAGCTCACAGATGCTAGAGGTTTCAGCCCATATCAGCTGGCTCCAAGGCAGAGTGGCACAGAGAAGAGAACAGCAGCTCATGGCACTGAACAGCAGCTGAACTGCTACTGAAAGTCTGTCTCTCTGTCTCTTATACTCCATTCAGGCTCCCTGCTCCAGGGTGAGATGTAGAACTCACATCCATAATCCCAGCAGTGCTAAAACCCATAATCCCAGCCTTGGATCACACGTAATCCCAGTAGATCATGAGTTAATCACAAGCTCTAGAAGTCCCCATCCCATGACTACATGAGGCTTTGGGGGGACAACTGGACACAAACCATAACAAGACACTTTCTATTTTTGTATTGTTTTTGCCTGCCTTGTAAACTGCTTTTGCAATTAGAAAGCACAGGAGAAAATACTTTTGATATTTCCTGCCTAATTCAGTGATTCAAAAATTCTAACACCCTGCATTTTGAGGCTTTTGGACATGCATTTTATATTCCTGTCATTATAAAGCTCATCTGTACCTGTAAGTCTATGGCTATTGTTTAGTTCTATTATATTATCTCCAAACCGTATATGAGGATTTGTTTTGTCCAGGCAATCTGAATTGTCTATTAAGAAAGCCTGAATTCTATGAATAATTGCATAGCCTTCTGTTTTCTTGCTTCACCTAGAAATGATTTTTAATGTGCTCTCATTTCTATCTAGACAAGCACAAGGTATAGGTTTCTGCTTTTCCCAGATAACTTTGTCATGGTTATCACAAGATCTCTGTTTCTGTATAAGGTTTTTAACACAATTTCCATAGCATTTATATTGAAGAATTAAAAAGATGATTGAAGCCACAGCCTGAGGCATATTTTAATGTACTACAATGCAAGATAAAATAATAGGAATTGTTAGTGTAAAAATCCGGTTGGTATAAATGGGGAGAATCCTTTAAAGCATCCATTGGTGGACAATATACTGTGATGCTTTTTCTTTCTTATTTATTTATTTTCTCTATTTTTCAGTGCAGGGTCTGTAGGGTCTGACTACACAGATTGGACTCATAGTCATCCTCCTATTTCAGGCTTCCAAGCACTGGGATTACAGGCTCACACCACCATGGTCCGTTCAGTCTTAATCGAAGTCTCAGCTTGCCCTGGGGTAGGGGCCAGCGCAGCATGCCAGAGATCAAACCCGGTCGCTGAGCCTGCCTAAGCAGGAGCTTCAGTCTGCTGAGCTATCTGACCGGCCCATGATTTTTATTTTTTGAAGACTTAAATCACTGATAAAAAAATGGTAACTTTTCTTCTTTTCTTATGGTCACTTTCCTCTTTATAATGTTTGCTTCTGTGAACCTTGCTTCTTTAGATTTGAACCTGTCATAAAAAATAAGACTTAATGAGACAGTTTTACATCTTTGATATAAATATTATCTTAAAATTTATAAAATAATTTAAAAACTATACTATAAAGAAGATGCAAGATTTACTTTACTGCTATATCTTGGATAGTGAAGCCAATGGAACATACTCACCCATCCTTTCAACTTTTATTAAACATCTAAAAAACATGCTTCATTTTATAGCACTTAAAAATAAGTTTAAAAGCATTTTTCACACTGCACATAATGAATTAAAAATCATTGCTTTCCAAGTGATAACCAGATATTAAGGAAAAATTGTGATTAAAAACAACTTCATTAACTCTGTCCTGTTCTATTTTAGAGAGTAAATTAGTAGGAAATGAAAATCATGTTATTTAAAATCTCTGCTTGTGTAATTTAATTGCTTTTTAAAAATCGTAATTTTTTAACTAGATGTTTGCAGTAAATAATGATTGCATTCATCACTGCAAAGTGGACATATGTACAGATTTAATTGCTATTAACTGAGTAATTGCTAAGTGCCAGACTCATTGTTTGCATTCAGAACAGGTTATCTGAATAAGACCATAGACGTTGTTGTATATTTATCTTTTATTTCCCCTTGGGAAACTGGAGGCCCAAAGATATCAACCATTTTCCGTGTAGTCAAAGAGTAGGGGTGCTGTGCTTAAAATATGAGTTTTCTATCATGTCGTTGAGGCTTGTTTAAACAATTAGTATCGTGGAATCTTGAAAATGTGGAAAACAAGCATTTGAAAAAATAAATTTTTAAACAAGTAAACAGAATGTCATTGATTACATGAGGCTCACAATGATCATTTTTGGGTCATCCATGGCTTCATTCTAGACCATGTGACCCTAGGTGTTCATATATCATCTTGGTATGAACAGAAACAACCACTTGATCTACTGTGAATGAACGGCTGTTTAATCATTGACCTTTCCTTGACAAATGCTGTTGTTTTTCATAGAAACTGTCAATGGCTAAGACTAAGACTACCTGTAAAATTCTTTTCTTCAAGCAATTTGTGGAGAAATAGTTGTCAGGCAAATGAATTTGAAGAGTTCACAGGAGCCTGTGTTGGTTAGATTTTATAGGAAATGTCCTCAGTTTGGTAGGAGTTTGTTTCTTAACCATAACAAATTATTGTTATGAGTCTTCTTGGCTCCTTGAGAAACTGCCAGACAGTAGTACCTAGGGCTAATAGGCAATGGCTATAGGATCTGTCCACTTTGTTCATGGCTGTTTGTTTTACGTAATATTCAAAAAAATATTCCCCTCATGGAATGCTTTATATATATATATATATATATATATATATATATATATATATATATATATATGTATTCCCAAAGAATCTTTCCAATATGTAAAATAGATAAGAAATGTGTTGGTTTAGTCAAAATATTTAGAAAGGTAATATTTATTTATTTTTTAATGTATTTGGTACAAGGTGTCACTATGCAGCTCAGACACATAGCAGCCTCCCTAGCACAGGGATCACAGGCATGCGCCACTATACCCAGATTTAGTGGCTGGTTCAGTGGGCCCAGGGGTGGGGCCAGTGCAGCACGTGGTGCTGGTGATCTAACCCCAGTCCCTGGGCTTGCCTATGCAGGTACTTAGTCTGCTGAGCTATTTCACTGGTCCCAGAAATGTAATATTTTTGAAATTCAGATATTTTATATTCAAATGCACATTATAATTCCTAGGTGAATGATATTCTGATGATTTTGTCACTGGTAATTAATTATTTTTTGATGTTTGATAAATAGCGTACTTTTATTCTTGTTCTATTTTGTTATTTCTAGCTGTTTTTTTGTTTATTAGTTTTGTTAAGAAACAAATAGCAATGAGACAGCTTCAAAATCGATTAGTAGAACAGTTTCAATAATGAATACATTGCATATTGTTGTCTTTATAGTGGTTTTTCATAAAGCAAGATGCAGATTTGATATCCTATCTTTGAAATGTACTTATATAACATATCAGTACCTTGTGACTTAAATACTTTGAGTCTATATACATTACTTACCCCTAAGTAATAGACTAAAATATCTCTGAATTAAAATTTTCTTTTTGTTGTATATGTCAATTTTGTGGTACTGGAAAGGAAGATGAATATAATTATTGCAAGCCCAATGTTAAGCATTTTATATATACCCTATTTCTCTTTAAGTTTAATGCAAATATCACTTATCATTGTATGACTGATGTGGATAAAATTCAAACAAATCAAATTGTTGCCCAAAACCACAATATTCAGCAGGATAATTTTGGACTAGTAAATCCCTGATTTCCAAAGACGTTCCAGTCCAAGAATCGTCCATAAATCAGTTTATCTCAAGCTGGCAAAGTACCCCTTATGCAGCACACCCACAGAAGTTCACAGCTAGAATGTTCTGAGCTGGGGACCAACTGCATGCATTCATTGAGTAACTCTGGAACTTGTGTTTTATCTTTCCTAGTCAGGTGTTACTTAACTTGATGAAAATATTTTCTGAAAAAATGTAATTCATCATAGGATTATCTGATTAAAATACCTGATGTTAGCATTGAGGTGTTTTTTCTCAATTAATGGATCCAATGAATGATATCTCCCCATTCTTCTTCACGCTTCCTACTATCGTGTGTTTCTTTTCTTACAACTTTTCTTTAGTACTGGTAATGAAATGCAAGGCAGTGCCAGTGCTGCGTACACTCTACCACTGGAACAAATTGCTACCTCCCTTCTCTTTCTTTTCTGAGACAGTGTCTTGCTAAAATATTCATACTGGTCTCACATTTGTGATTCTCTCAGACCAGCCTGTCACGTAGTGGCGAGTACACACATGTGCCAACCGTCTCTCGACTTTAGATAAATGTTTAGAGCTACTAATTTTAACTCAATAACATTTCAAAGAGTTAACATGTGTTTTTAAGTAAGCTATGTAAACATGAAGAGTACAGAGATGCTTATCAGTACGCAATGCCCTAAAATACACATAGTAAAAATCTCTGTGATTTACAGTACATGATGTTATTTTCCATATTTAAAAGGATAATAATGTGTACATACATGTATATAAATGAAAAAAACCCCTCCTGAGTGATACAGAAAATGTAAGAATGATCTATTTTGCATTTCTTTGCGAGTTTTGGAGTTACAGAATAAGGCCTTTATAAAACATTCATGAACACATAAACTAAGCACCAGGAAATCTATTAACAGATGTAGTGATAAAAAGGAATATTCTATTTAGTGAAATATGTCAATTGGTTGCTTTTTGACTTTTGCTCTTAATTCCAATTTTTCACATTAAAAAGGTAAAATAAAAAAAAATGGCAAACAAGTTTAGTGACTGCTGTTCCATGTTTATGTTACAATGCTTTAGAGTTAATTTTGGAAGGGCTTACTCTTCTATTAAGCAATGTTGTGAATACTTTCATATTATTCTATAGCAAGGTTTAAACAGTAGCAATTCCAGTGAACTTGATTTGTCAGAATTTATTTTGCTCAAGCAATTTCTGAAATTGCTTTTGTGGATTTATATTTCAGTTTAATTGGAATAAAATGAGCAGTGTCAGGTAAGATACTGATTGTTTTTTAAATATGCTGACAGGAAATATATCTTATTAGATAGTTCCTTGGTTTACTTTTTAAATAGACTTGCTTGTAGAATAAAGCATATAAATATATTGACTAAATATTCAATAACTATCAAGAACTTACTAAATATGTAGTTACAACATCTCATTTTAATTAAAATGTTCCTAATTTTACTTCAGAGAACAAAAAATTTAATTGGTTTCTTTCAATACTTTTATGTTTCATTTTTATGTAATTACAATAAGATACAGCTGCTCTCATTCAATTATTCTACACCTAGAAAAGAATATATGACTTTGATAGGAAAAGCAAATGAGAATAAACTTCTAAAATTTGCATTCCTGGCACACCATTAAAAGCAATTTGTTGTATATTTTAACATGCCGCTCAGTAACTCTAAACTAATTGCTAAACACGATTTCACGGAAATATTATCTTATAAACTATTATTCCTTTGAATTACTTGAAACCTAGGTCTAATATGTTGACAGAACTTAATCTTCAAATTTCACATTTAAGAAAGAGGACTGCCTTTACTCTATAATAAAACTTCTAATTATTTGCTGCTGAAAGTTTCCCCACGTGAACTACAACAGTTTTATCCTAATATGCCTTACATATCATTGGTAAGGAAAAATAAAACCCAGCAGTATAAAATCTATGTGAACAAATATTTCAGATACAGTCCCACATTGGATTTAAGGTTACTTAACTTTGAATCTCTAGATGATTAGAACACAATAAAAACTGATAAAAGAAATGAAAAACAAATAGACTTCTGCCTTCATGGATTGGAAAAATTAATATTGTAAAAAGTCCGTATTACCTGAAGCAACCAATGGTATCCTTATCAAAATTGTAATGACATTTATCACAGAAATATGAGTTGAATAGCCTAAAAATTCATAGGAAGGGACAAAGTAATCTGTTTTAGTTCTTTCATGCCGTTATACAATACCTGGTTTCATGCCATTATACAATACCTGGTAATGGGTAATTTCTAAAAATGTCAACTAATTACTTGCAGGGTGAAGGCTGGAAAGCTGGAAATCAAGATTCCCACAGATGTAACGCCCCGCTGGGGAGGAGCTGCGCTTGCTTCCTACGTGTTGCTTTGTTGCTATGTTCTCACAGGAGGAAGACAGACAACAAAGAGAGTAAAAGGAGACAGAGCCTTGTCCTCCTGGAAGAGTGTAAAGGGGACGAGCTTGTGCCAGTTGTTCTAGCAAGGGTATGTTTTGTGCTAGGTGCTTTTAACACAAAAATAAAGTATACACACAAGCCCAAGGAAATTTTTAGAGGTGATATGTATATTGCCTATCTTTATTATGGTGGTGCTGTTCGGGTGTACTCAGATGTCTAAACTGACCAAACTGTGCATATTAAATAACTGCATTTTCTATATAATATTTATTCTTCAGTAAAATTTAAAGGAAATCAATGGGGGAGGGTAAGTAAAATCAATGGCATCTATATACACCAGTAGTGAACACAATGAGAAAGAAATTATGAAAACAATATTCTCAGAAAAATGAAAAATTAAATGCCTAGGAATTAATCTAACTAAAGAAGTGAAAGACCTGCAAAGAAATCTACAGACTCTGAAAAAGGAAATTGAAGATGCTATCGTACAATGGAAAGAAGACCCTTGCTTTCACATGTGCAGAACAACTATTGTCAAAACTTTTCAAAAGCGTTATACAGGTTGCTGTAGTCTGGCTCTATGAGTAATCAAATTTAAGCAATTCATAATTTAAACAATCATTTTGTAATACATTTCCAAAATAGTCATATGCAGAGAAGTGCCAGAGATCTGTCAATGCCCTAGAAACTCAAAGAATCAAGCAGAGGGCCTACATCTTATAGCAATATCGTGCCTGAGTCCAGATGAAGACCTAGAGCCAGTGGCAATATCCAGCACAAGTCTAACTTGAGGCCTAGAGCCCGTTGCAAATTCTCATGCACATCTGTATCAAGCATCTGCACTGGGAAGAACCAAAGTTCAGTGGTAAAAGCTAGAAAGCCTTTGCAAGGGAGGTAAAGATCTGTGCCAGCAGGCTGAGGCATCTGCATTGGAATCAGGAAGGGAAGCTCCAGATAAGGACCAGAGCTCACCCAAAAACTGCAACCATCCTGAGCAACAGCTCCACCTGCCAATGAGAACAGCTGAGTTTAAAACAGGAAAACTAGCACAAGATTCTCCAAGGGAATCAACCACACACCATCTTCTCTTTCAGTTCTCCCTTTGTGCTATTGTCAGCAATGCTCAGATGGGTCTTCTACATCCAGAACCAGGCTGATTAAGTTTGGCTGGGTATTACAAGTTGACTGTTCGTAAATACACTGCATAGACTTAACACAACTTCAATCAGAATACCAACAGGTTTCTTCACAGATCTAGAGGAAGCAATCCTAAAGTTAATATGGAGCCAGAATAGACCCAGAATGATAAAAGCAATATTGGCCAATAAGAGCAAAAGAAGAGGATCGATACCTGACTTCAAGCCATACTACAAAGCAACAGTGATAAATCACAAGTACTGGCACAAAAACAGACGTGCAGATCAATGGAATGCAACAGAAAATACAGGAACATCCTCAGACACACTCAGCTATTTTGTCTTTTCAAAAGGGTCCAAAAGCCTGCATTGGAGGAAGAGTAACCTATTCAACAAATAGTGTGAGAAAAACAGGATATCTGTTTGTACAAGATTAAAGCTGGATTCATATCTCTTATCAAAATGGATCAGATATTTAAACATTAAAACATTGAACCTAACAGAGGATATTTGAAATCATATGTACAGGAAAGGATTTCCTAAACAAAACTTCAGTTGTACAAGAGATAATAGCAAGAAGCTACAAGTGGGATTATATAAAATTAAAAAGCTTATACACAGTAAAAGAATTGATTAATAGAGTGCAAAGATAATCTACAGAATTAGAAAAACATTCTGAGGATTAATTTATAGAACATATAAAGAACTGAACAAATGAAACCACCTAAAAGACACAATAGAGAAATATACTTCTGAGAAAAAAGTACAAATGTCCAACAAACATAGAAAACATTGTCATTATTGCTGACCATTACAGAGATGCAAACCACAACACTAATATTCTATCATAGGAGAGAATGAAAGACAGTCCTCCAGAAGTCAAAGAATAAAAAATTCTGGGATGGGTGTGATAAAAAGGGATCCTTCCATATTGGTAGTGGAGATGTAACATAGTGTAACCATTATGGAAATCAGAATGGAGATTTCAGAAAAACTAAAACTAATCTTAGAGATTCTCCTTTTATGTATATAACACACAGAGCTAAAGGTGACATGCTACAGCAATATGGACAATCCTGTATTTATAGCAACACAATACATGGCATGTACTCATCACCAGATAAATGGATAGAGAAACAATAATATTACAAATGGAATACACTTGACTATAATGAGAGATGAAATGCAGACATTTGTAGGGAATGGATGTATCTATAAAATACAATGTGAGATAAAATCAGACACTTGATCTTAAATACTACATGGGAGCTCTCACTTGTGTAAGTCAAACAAAAAGAATAATAGAGGATGGATAGAGGGAATCAAAGGGACAGAGCTCTTGCAAATCAGAAGATGTCAGGAAACCAAGGGGAAGGGAAGAGGGAACATAAAGGAGAAGTAAGAAGAGGTAAGATAGTCCATGTGTAGGAACTTCATAACCGCTAAGAATATAAACAGTACATGCTGCAAACACGAGCTAAGAATAACAGTAGGACAGAAAAGGGCAAAAAAGATTTAGAGGCAGAAGAAGGGAGGTGGATAGAAAGGGGCAGAGGAGTCGGGTGTGGTGGTGCAGGCCTGTGATCCCAGCACTCAGGAGGCTGAGGCAGGAGGATTGTTGTGAGTTCCAGACCAGCCTGAGCTACAAAGTGAGCTTAAGACCAGCCTGAGCTGCACAGTGAGACCCTGTCTCAAAAGGACAAAAAAAAAATAAATAAAAATAAAAGAAAGGGGCAGGGGATTAAAACAAAAAACAGTATGTACTATGTACCTACCCCAAAAATGAATGTACGCTTCATGTACTGCAGAAAATGCACTAATAAAAAGAAAAATAACAAATATATGTTAAAAATATTATTAAAATAGTAAAGAAATAATTGGAGGTGGTAATGCCAACTGTTAAAGGCAGTCTACCAGGTGACATTCATCATTGTTCTCAAAAACAATAGGATGTATTTTCCTGGAAAGATTAGCAAAGAGCTAACTCTATTCCTATTTCTATATCTATTCTTTGTTTTATCAGATAATTGTTTCCCTCACATCTAAGATTGTGAGGTGTTCTGTAGATCTTTATAGACTAACCAAAAGGAAGCTATTTGTTCACTGGACACCTAATAAAATAATTTAAAATATTATCGCTATATAACTGCAGATTTAAACACATTTTTTTTGTCAAAGTACCCTTTCTTTTTTTTTTCATAAAATGATGTGGGAATGAAATTTTATGAAGGCCTCTACCTAGCTATTATATCCAAGTTTCACCATCATTCTCTGTGTAAACTTGATCCTGTGTGTGTGTGTGTGTGTGTGTGTGTGTGTGTGTGTGTGTGTGTGTGTGTGTGTGTTTAGGTCAGGGTCTACAGGGCCTGATTGTGTAGATTGGACTCGTAGTGATCTTCCTGTTTACAACCTCCCAAGTGCTGGGATTAAAGGCGCACACCACCATGCCCATTCTCAATTGCTGTCTCAGTGCATCTTAAGGGGCAGGGCCAGCACAGAAGGCCCGGGTAAATTTGATCCTCCTAACAACTACACTTTGCTCATGGAGTAGTAATATAATTCTGTTACTCTGGAGGGAAAAGTGTGGACAGGGTGGTAATGTGGGAGACAATAAACAACTGATGATGCCTATGAGAGAGGAAAAAGTGTCTCATCGTAGTTGGAGTGATTTCATTCATACATGATTATATCAATACCTCATAAATAATACTGACATGCCCCAACTCTCATGAACACTGTGTAGCTCTGTTTCTCACTCAATGCAATATTTATCTTCCTAAATTCGTCCATTATCAAACATACTTGACTTACTGAAGCAGCTATTTCTGCTCCATAAGTAGATCTACAGATAGTTTAAAATATGGATCATCAACTGCTTTTAATGCTAGGTGCTACTCTTGGCCTGGGAGCGTGATTCTACAATATTAATGCATCACAACACTCTCACCAAGCCAGTGTAATTGTCAGATGTGGAACAGCTTGGGAATGGTGCTGAGACAGATGATAAATTGTCTGGACAACGCATGATTTCCTTTTGCACATATTTTAGAAATTTGGATTATTTTTCTTTCTCTGGCACATGTTGACCTCAGGATTCTTCTAAGTGTAAAATATCAGCCTTAGTGCACACTTCA
The DNA here is from genome assembly GCA_004027165.1 of Ctenomys sociabilis. Taxonomy (NCBI): domain Eukaryota; kingdom Metazoa; phylum Chordata; class Mammalia; order Rodentia; family Ctenomyidae; genus Ctenomys; species Ctenomys sociabilis. The sequence continues at coordinate 40,460 of PVKA01015927.1, forward strand.
TTAATAAATCACAGCTAGATAATTTGAAGTGAATATGTCATTAGGTAGCTGAAACAAGACTTCCACTCCTGAAGATTAAGTAAATGAAAAATTGATTGTGACTAAAACAAACTTAATTACCTAGAAAATGTCTTAAACTCCCTAATTGCATCCATGTTATTATTGTTTTAGCAAATGTTTTTAAGTGCCCCATTCAAAAGCCTCCAGCCTCAGTAGGTCTTTCCTTGAAGTAAAAGACCACAAACTGTGCTGTATTGTAAATTGCCATGGATTTAAAGACTTGAGAACAAGGTGAAAAATCTAACAAGTAAGGTGTCTTGTCCTCTGCCCAACTCATTTACAAAGAAAAAAAAATTGGTAACATTTAAATGGAATAGGTTTCTGTACAAAAATACTGATCATATCTGTAACAAGTTATTAATCGACATCTCCTACTTCACACACAAAAAGGTGCTTGTACTGGTGTCTGTAGTTTGGATACTTGAAAGATCTTGAAACAAAAGTGGCTCTATATGTCAACAGTTACCTCTGCTTGTAATATTATCCTCCATTCTTAAACAGGGATAAAGCACAATGTACATTTATTTTTGTCATCCTCTTCAATACTATGCCTTTTTATTTTAAACACAGAATATGTAGTAGATAGCTTAAGATATCTACGAATGCTATACTATTTTTAAGGACAGTGCATGCTGGCTTGTTTCTTATGTCTGTCTGACTGCTTTTAAACCAGAGCCTACTTTGAACTCAATCAGTTAGGTTATTTAAATGAATTGTACAAAAATATAAACCAAAAGCTAACTTTGAAATTCATTGTTGTTGATACTTAAACACATGAAAATATTGCCTTGTTTTATTGTCATGAATTTACTGTTGGTCCCTCTATGCCATTCCATGCACATTCTGTGCACGATGGGATGTATTGCTCTGCAGCAAACACAGGTTCAGGTTGATGAGAAATTCCTAAGGTGGCCTAGATTTGGACCTAGGGATCAGAGATACCTTAGCAAAGGAGAAACTCATGTACAGTAAACAGAAAAAAAGATTTAATTATTTAGCTACAAGATTTAAGCAAGAGAAGCTAATGTAATCTAAAGTCTCACTTGTATTTGCAGGTCAAGTTTATTTAAAAAGACAAGAAATATATTAAAATGAAAACATGGAGATGAAATCCTAATTGGAAATGAAGATGTGTCTTCTCAGGATGGCATTCATTCCAGAGTTGAATGTTTTAGAAATCTAAACTGATTATGAATCTTTTAGATCAAGCCAATCAATGCTCATCATAAGACAGAAAATAAACCTGCAGGACATACAGTTGTGGATTTAATAAACATTTTTGTCTCAAACTTCTGATATATTGAACAAGGAAAATAATTACTCTAGCCTTCACTATTATTTAAATATATGAGACTTTCTTAAAGTTCTGTTTGAACATAAATTTTTATTATTCAGAGGTAAACTTTTAGGAGCACAGTATTTTAATTAAGTATTATCTAAATCAGATATCTGCTAAATAACTGTTTAAAATGACTTTCCCAATTGCCACCACAACAAAGTGTGAAAATTCTAGGTGGTATTTAGCTTGTCCAGAAATTGGTTTTATCAGTTGTTGATTTGTGATATTAATTTTTGATGGGAAGTGATATTTTAACTAATAATCAGTGACATCTCTGAAGATTCTTCTTTCAAAAGAGATTTCAAAATAGTAATAAAAATCTAGAAGTGTTACAGAATTTCACTAAGCAAAATAATGGGGAATTCCAGAGTATTTGTTGTATGGCACAGAACTGTCTTTAACTTAGTTGCTTAGATTACTACATATATGCAAGCAAGGTTGGAATAAGAAAAATTTTTAAAAAATAAGAAATTAACTAAAGAGAGAGAGAAAACAGTTTAAAAAAACAAGACAAAATTTCAACATTCCCTAAATCTGAACAAAGTGGCAAATATTTTCATGTTCGTTATTAAAATATCATCTTTGCTTCAGTTTCAAATTAAATATTTTGTTTATGTACTTATGAGACTATATTGTTATTGGTTTTAAAGTTGCTGATCTATTCTAGGTGTAAGTTCCTTTTGAGGAATATGATTGCAAATATTTTCATTATATATTTATTTATTTTTAGATAATTTCACTGAGAAAGAAGTAACAAAGACACAGTTTCAAAACAGGTCAGTAGGACAGTTATAATAATTAATATATTGCATATTGTCTTTGTAGTAGTTATTCATAGTATAAGATTAGTTTATTATGTATAGTGTTAATACATTTTCTTTTTCTTTTTTTGTCGCAGAACCAGGGATTCAAATCAGACCCTTGCACTTGCCAAGGAAGCACTTATTCTACTGAGCCATTTCCCCAGCCCTACATAAAAGTTTTCTTTCTTTCTGTTTCTTTTTTTTTCTCTTTTTGTTGTGTGTGTGTTTTAGGGAAGGGTCTACGGGGTGTTCAGGGTCTCACTACTAGATCGGACTAATAGAGATCCACCTGTTTACAGCCTTCCAAGAGCTGGGATTACTGGTGTGTGCAAACACACCCAGTCTCAATTGCTATCTCAGTGCACCCTGGGGGCGGAGCTACATGGCAGGCCTAGGGATCTTACCCCAGGCCCCAGCACCTGTTTGCAGGCACATCAATCTGCTGAGCTATTTGGTTGGCCCTATATTTTCTTATTTAACTTAAATTTTCATTTTTACTAGTACATGAGCATAGTACGTAATAATTGCATATATCATGGACAGTTACTACATGTATCTTAATTTCTGAATGAGGTCCTTAGTTTGAACATGATCTTACCTTCAGAAATTCCCTTTATATGGCATTCCTTAAGATGTCATAAAATGTACTGAGACTGACCAGGAGAGTCAAAGCTGAGATTTTAGGTCCAGGCATTCTCTGCACACTGACAGCTTACCTGGCTTTGGGTTCTTCAGTAGACCAGAAAAATGCAAACATTCCTTCAGTAATCTACACCATGTAGTATGCATGCTGTCTATCTCAGATTACAAGGGAGAGAAAGACAGAGTCCTTAAAAGTATTGTGAATGATTTTCCTAAAGGCCAACCTGACATAGACTATGATAATTAAAAAGATCCCATGGAAAGAGAATTATAGAAGCTGACACCTCCATATCTACAGATATACTCATAGAAGAGCAACTTATATGTTCAACATAAATGGATTACAGTAGTTTAAAATATGGCCTCTCAATATGAGATGTTTTTCCTACTTAAAAGTGGAGTCTCTGAAACTATCTTATAATGTAAGATATACATAATACTAATTGCTTTAATGGATGCTGTCTGTGACAGTGTTGCTGTAGGACCCCTGAAGACCAAAATCCATACAGCTTCTGATTAAATCTGAATATTCATTGCTAAAATCCTGAGATAACACTTAAGAAGTCTATCATGAGACTTCCTTCAGGAAGCCAAAACAACATGTAGCAGAGATCTAGAGATGCTTTTATGGAAAAACCCACTTAAGTCCAATATCTTAACCACCTACACTATGTAGCCAGGCATGCAAGTGGAACCATCTTTCATCCTCCTGATGAGGATGATTGTATTTATCAATCAGCTAAATACAATCAATGTGATCTCTTTCAACAACCCAGAAAAACAGTCCAACAGAGAAACTGTGTTACCTATTGACACACACCAACATAAGATACAATAAAATGTTTAAAAAACTAAGCCATTGCATTTGAGAAAATTTATTATACCTCAGTATATATTCAAGAAAAGAGCAACATGGAATCATAATCACTACTAGTATACTTACATTGGTGTGTGACAGGTTTAACATTTTCCAAGAGAGTAAAGTCAGATAAGATTCATGGGGATCATTTTGAACCATATAGAATAAGATAAATCTGGAGGGACTGGAGATTGGGGTCAGACCTATAGGCTCTTAACCACAAAGTTTTAATAAAGACTGTAGACAGCAGGCTTGAGTAAGCTCCTCTGAGGACAGCACTCCAAGTCAGCAGAAGTTTCCACTCTTCATACAATGTCTAAGAAAGAGTGGACCTGAAAGAACTGTTTGGAAAATTTCTAGACATTTTCCTAAGAATTTGCTCCTTGGGTGACTCTATTTTGTATCATTCATGGAAATAAACATAATTGTGAGAAAAGCTTTTGGTGAATTCTTGGAGTTCTTCAATACCTTGTTAAGCCTAGAAATAATTATGTGAATCCCACCCCCACAGTTAGAAGTAAGAGCAATCTTGTGAACTGTTCTGTAATCTGCTCTAGCTCAACACATGGACACAAATGAGAAATCCAAAAGCATAAAAAGGGTTTTGCAAGTGTTACATAGACCAGAACCATAAACATAAATATTACAGATGAAGAAAGTAAAAGTCAGAGAGGCTAGGAGCATAATGTTAATTCATACTGCTTGCAAATGGCAGAATACAGATACCAGGCTAGTTTTTTTCACTCTATAGAGTTCATTAACTTTCCATTGTTTTATAATACCTCCATGGGAATATGAGGGAAATGAGGCAAAACTTGTGAAATTATAAAAGGATTTTTATCTAGATTTCATTTGGTGTAAGTTTACAATGGATCTGTACTGGACCTTCTTAATTTGTCAAGCCTCTGTTAACTATATTTCCAAATGATAGAACTTAATCATTGACAAAAATTAATGTAAGAATAATGATTTAGATTCTTAATCACACTAAGATTGAATTTGCCTTAGGCAATTCGAGTGTGTGCATCAGTTTGATGATTAATATCAAGAAATTACAGGCAGAAGAAACTAAATATATATACCTGTTGGTTTTTCAATTCTAAATTTTGTATTGTTGGTCTATCCTTCATAACAACCTATACCCGGAATATGAATTAGATGTTGCTCAATTTAGAGAATTATTCCTAGTAGCTTGGAAGGTTATTAAACAAACATGAAGGAAAAGTTGTAAATAGTAAATGACATAAGTGTGGATCTTATTTTAGCTACCTTCCTTCAAACTTATAACAATGGACAGGGTAGCTATTTTTTGACATTGTGGCAAAACAGAAGGTGTCATTCCATGCAATACCATATGACCCAGTATAAATCTGGCTTAGCTTAATGTATTATTTAACAATATAGGATATTGAGGAACCTCAGCAAATTTGTAAAAGACAAGAAGAGGTAATGTAAAGATGTAGAATTATAATAAAATTAGAAACACAAATAAAATGAAATTAAAAATATTTTCCCTTAAACAATATAATCTAAAAATATAGTGCATAAATGTATGAGTAGCAGCTCATACATTTATTGCTTATGTACTGAGATATATAAGATGAAGAAAATTTATTGCAAAAGAATTTATATAATGGAAATATACAGAGGATAATGATTAAATCAAGTCATGTGAAGTATTCTAAGTTCCTTTAACTAAACAGACCAGGCCTGAAATTATATAAGTATTATGTAAGGAAATGATGTCAGATCTTCTCTTTTCCACATATTTTTTTTAATTTAGTAGCCAGTGCTTTCTAGTGACACTTAACCTTTTGTCTTTCTCTTCCATGTGTTGCATGTATAACAATGACATAATGGTCATATCAACATAGAAACTTATGTATTATAACAATCAGTGACGTGATCACCTTGTGCCAGGCCTCTTGGTAACATTAAACTCCGTAAGCATATATTAGGATCTACTCAACACTGGATAATCTCCAATATAGATATTTTAGGGTCTTTATGTATAGTGCTGGAAAACAAACAAACAAACAAAAAACAAACTTCTAACATTAACATTCTCAATTTTTATATTGGTGTTATAATTCTGGAATAAAGCTGAATTCTGGAATGAATTTCAATATTAAATTCTGTAAAAATGCACACTTTGGTAAAAGTTTGAATTTTCACATTCATTTTTTGTTGTTTGATTTCATAGGTATACCATTACTATTTGTTTGTTTATTCAATGCATTATTATTAAACACATGCAATAGTCTCATTAAATAGCAAAAGTAACATCTAGTTCTTCTTGGAGCTCTAATAAGGATGTTTTAGTACCTTTCCAACATTGATATAACTTGTTATCATCAACTTGAACCTGAGGCTTTCCCTTGAATTGTTTCTTTAAGTGAATTTTTCTAGGCCTAGAGAATATAAGGTTCCTCTAGTCCTTCACTGATGATCGACAAGTCTGAGAGTGGGAATGTGACTCATCTTTCCTGCAGAATTAGGCTGAAAAGTCTCTCAAAATTTCTCTGAACAGTGTCTTTTCCTCTATAGGTCTTCCTGTCCCTACGCTGTTTTTTTCTGCAGCATTGAAATCCCTGGCACTGGAATCATTACCTCTTATCCCATAAAGCATAACCCAATTATGGGAGTTGGTAAGAGCCAGACAATGTGGTGAGCACAATCTATGCAGCACTGAACAGAGCATTCATTATTTACCTGTGTCTCAGTTACTCTTCTTTCCTTGCTGGGACGAATAACCAATATCCAAAATGAAGGAAGGAAAGGTTTATTTAGCTCACAGTTACTGGAGGTTTCAGTCCATACATGGCTGGCTCCAAGGCACAATGGAACATAGCAGAGAGCAAACTTTCATGGTGATGGTAAAGAGCAAGAGCAAATGGAGGAGTAGTGGCAACAGTGGCAACAGAGAGAGATAGAGTCTGTCTCTCTGTCTCTCTTGTATTCCATTCAGGCTCTCTTCCCCAGACTAGGGGAAAAACACACACCCATAATCTCAGCAGTAGTAAGACCCATAATCTCAACCTTGGATCACCCATAACCCCAGTGGATCATGTGTTAATCTCAACCTCTAGAAGTCCCTACCCCATATCTTTGTGGCCACAACTAGATATAAACCATTACAACCTTCATGGAGCTTCTATCTTACTAGCAATAAACAAAATGAAGTCAGGTAAGTAGATTAATACATAGTATGACATATAATAAAATATGTGGTGAATAAAAATGAAATAGATAAGATCGAGGATGATGGAGAGAAAAAGTTTTTCAGATGATCAGAAAAAAATATTGAGAAGTAGAAATATAAACAGATTTGAATGAAATGAAAGCACAGGATATTTAGGTATCTGTAAAACCAAAGAATTCAGAAAAGCTAAACTAAGTGACAGGATTTTTTTTTTTTTTTTCTTTTGGAAGAACTAGGGATTGAACTCAGGCCCTTGCAATTGCCAGGGAAGTGCTTATGCCACTGAGCCATCTCCCTGGCCCCTTAACTGACAAGATTAATGTGATTTAAAAAATGAATGTCAAAGTTGGCCAAATAGCTCAGTGGATGAAAGCACCTGCAAGCAGGTGCATGGGCTAAGGGTGTGATCCCTGGGTCCTGCCAGCCCTGCCCCCAGGGTATGCTGAGAGGGCAACTGAGACTGGGTGTGGTGGGCACCTGTAACCCCAGCTCTTGTGAGGCTGTAAACAGATGGATCACTATGAGTCTGATGTAGTAGTGAAACTCTTCCCTAAAATACAGGAAAAATATAAAAAATTGAACAATGAGGCTAGAGCCAAGCTATGCAGACATGAGATAGTACTGAGTAATTTAGCTTTTGTATAAAAATAGTGTGATATTTAATAAGAAATATTTATTTTTGACTGCTGTGAAATGAATACAGAGTACAGAAATCATTAAGGTTTTAATTTATTTAGGCTTTGGGGAGATGTAAAATTTTAAATTCTTGTTATATTCAAGAATCTTATGGCAATTGGTCCTATGAAGCTGAATGAATAATTTGAGAATGCAAATTTAATTGGAGATGTAATTTTTCCTCACTTGTAGCAAATATTTGGTTTTTCCCTGCAAAAATACAGTGCTTTGCTGCTTTAATCTATAAGCTGCAGCGCTTCGGCAATCAGGACTCAGCATCTAGAATGCCACCAACTTTTTCATTTCTCTATATTTCTCTGAAATTTCCCTTTGCTCTTCTGATGTAAAGAAATTTTTCTTCAGGAAAACCAGACCGATTATTTGTATTTGGAAATCAAGAGCTTTCAAGAGCAAGATTTCTTTAGAGGCTCTACATTAAACCTCTGCTCTTCCAAGCAGAGTGAATTTCGCATGACCCTTCCCTTCCTACTTATTTTCATGTCTTACTCCTAATTTTTCTTTCATACATCTTCTCCTCCTTCTTTCTTTTTGCTGTTCACCTTCCCTTTCCCTTTCCTTTTTCTTTCTTTTTTCTCTCCTACCACACATTCTCCTTCCTACACAGAGCCTGCATTTGAAAATATGCTTACCTGTTTCTTGGAGCAGTCAGGGACCTCATTTCATAAAGAATGAGGAGAGGTGAAGCTGTAGGCCGGAGACAACAGCCCTCAGGGCTTGCTCAGACCTAGGCACCTCGGGTGCTGTGAGTGAGGCTGCATGTGCTGCTAGGGAGGACCGACCTCTGGAGAAGAGTCTCAAGGGGAGAGCCGATAGGCAAAATCCAGAACGATGCCCAACGGGGATGAAGAGCGCAGGGCTAGTGGACACGCGCTATGAGCAGCGCTGCTGTGGAGGATGCATTGATTGGGTGAAAGCACAACATTATCCAAGGGGAGAAAACAATAGTGTCAGTAGCTGCTGGGTGGCAAGAACGTCCACTGTGTTCCTCAGTGTCGGCCTGGCAAAGCAATTCTTCCACAAGATCATGGCATTCAGAATCTGATACCCGTGTAAGCTGTCTGGAAGAAAGTAAATCAGATATTACAAAAAAAAAAAAAAAAAAAAAAAAAAAAAAAAAAAAAAAAAAAAAAAAAAAAAAAAAAAA